>JACTAS010000269.1:0-15581 GCA_014884825.1 Fusarium sp. 190-020-2 | reverse complement strand
ATTAAGATATTATTTAGGTAATATATTATAAAAATATTTAAGTATTATTAAAGTATATTATTAATTATTTATTAAAATATTATAAGTATATTAGTAAGTCTAAATAGCATTACTAAGTACTTAAAGAGTTTAAACTTAATTCTAAATACTATTTTCTATTTATCTCTTTCTTTAATATAAATTAAGTTATAAGCTCCTTTTAGGTCTAAAGTAATAAAGATTTATTTACTTTATAAGTAATCCTTAAGTTTTATAATAAGTAAAAGTAAGGTCTTATCCTTAATTATAAAGGTATTTAACTTCTTATAATCTATAATAAGTTATAGTTTTTTATTTTTCTTTAAGATAAATATTACTAGAAATCCTATTATTAAGTTAAATATCTTAATATTCCCTTTTATTAATTTTATATTTAAGTAATTTCTTAAGGTAGTAAGTTCTTTTTGATTAAGATTATAAATCTTTTAAAATAGCAAGTTATCTATTTTAAGCTATATCTTATAATCTTAATAGCTATGCTATAATACCTTTATCTTAAGTTCTTTTTTAAATAGCTTTTTATAAATATAATATTTTTTTAAAATATTTTTAAGTTAATCCTATTATTTTTTTTCTTTAAGTTATTTTTAATATTTTAGTTATTTATTTAGGTTATATAATTAGTATTTAATAAGACTTAAGGCTTATTAATTTTATTATTTCTTGCCTTTTATATACTTATATTATGCTCCTTTTAGAGGTGGCAAATTCTTTATTTTATATATACCTATACTATTATCTTTAGTTATAGTTTAAGATCTCTTATTATTTATTATAATTATTTTATTAATACTATCTAAGTTACTGCAAAGAGTGACTTGGCTAGTTGGCTAGTTAATATATAGGTTTACTTATCTAAGCTATAGTAAATTAAGGATAATATCTATATCTAGTAGTAAGGGGATAATATCTAGGTCTATTTCTTGATTTTTCTCCTAGATAAGGACCTTAAGGTAATTAATCTCTTAATTTATTATGCTATTATTATAGTTAAAAGGTTATCCTTCTGCGCTAATAATAAGGTATAAGACTTTCTTTTTTTTTTATAGTAATTTAAGCTTTATTATTATATCTAGGTTAATAAAGTTATATTTAGCTTTACTATTAATTTAAGCATTTAGCTATCTCTCTTTAATTTAAACTTTTAGTACTAGGCTATTTAGCTTACTATCTTATATAGCTCTTAAAGTACTTATTAGTTTAAGTTATTCTTATCTTTATGCTTTACTTATTTATAGCTTTATTATAGATAGTATCTCTCTTTTCCTAATATATCTTAGTAGGTTTGTTTGTATTTGCTATTATTATACCCTTTTCTATTAGGGCAGTTATTAATGAATTTGTTATTAAATAGTTACTGCTAAAAATGTTCTTTTAGTTTTATGT
Organism: Fusarium sp. 190-020-2; assembly: GCA_014884825.1. NCBI lineage: Eukaryota > Fungi > Ascomycota > Sordariomycetes > Hypocreales > Nectriaceae > Fusarium > Fusarium sp. 190-020-2. The sequence continues at coordinate 14,156 of JACTAS010000269.1, read as the reverse complement.
TTTATTTTATTTAGTATAGTTCTTTATCTAGATTGCTTATCTATAATTATAATCTTATTAAGTTATTAGAGATTTATAGGGTTATTATATAGGTAAAGTCTGTTAGCTTCTTATTAGTATTTTAGTTTTTTAGTAGTTTCTAAATTAGTATTATTAATTAATAGTTCTTTTATTAAATAGTTATATTATCTATTATTAGTTTATTCCTAATACTCTTTTTCCTACTTTTAGTGCTATTTTATAATTTCTTTTAGCTAATTTTCTTAGTTAGTTTTTGTTTTTTAGTAAGTATATTTTCCTTAAGTAATTTTATTAAATTCTTCTTTAGCTTCTTTAATTATTTACTAGGATTATTAAATTCCTTTATAGAGATTCTTTGTTTTATAAATTTATTAATAATAAGGCATACTAAACTGTAATTCTGCTACTTTAAGGTATTTATATTAAAGATATACTAAGTACCTTTCTATTTCTATTTTTAGGTAGGGTTTACTATTAGGTATGCTAGGGATTATAACTAAAAAGCAGTTATTATCTTCTTTATCTTATTTATATATCTTATATTAATAGTATTTATATAATAATTATAATAGTTTATTATATTTTAGATAAGTTAAGAATGTTTTTATATTATCCTTAATATTAAACTTTAGTTTCTTTTATTAAGGATTTATAGTATTTATTATATAATAGGCTTTAATATTTAGTATTTAATTTTATTAGTATTTCTATATTCCCTGGCTTTTTATATATATTTATCTTTTAGTAAGGTATATATTCTATTGCCTTATTTATTAAATAATAAGTTATAGGGTTACTTTTACTTATTTTTAATTTATTTATCTTCCTTATAGAGATATTATATAGTATTTTAGGCTGCCCTTCCCCTATATCCTATATTCTAGGTATAATAATAGTAGTAAGTGTAAACTTTATTTCTAGCCCTTTGTTTTTTTTTAACTGCTTTCTTTATTACTTATAAGGTTATTTTAAAAGAGGTATTATCTATTACTTTAGATAATTTTACTAATTCTTTTATATTAAGGTTAGTTACCTTTCCCTATTATATTATCTTTAAGACTTATAGTTCTTTAAGTTTATTTTTCTTTTTTTAGTTTTCCTTTTATTTCTAATAGTTCTCTCTTTACCTTTATTAGAAGTATTCCTTTTATTTTAGATCCTTTATTTTCCTATAGTAGTAGTTATTATTAATTTCGTTTTTTTAAAGCCTTTATTATTCTTTTTTTGCTTTTAAGAGCAGTTCTCCCTTTTTTCTTTTTACTATTTTAAGTAGTGGTTTTATAAAGGTTAATTTATAATATAGAACTATATTATATCTGCTCCTAGTTATTCTTAATACTTAAGTTAGTTTAAGTAGTTACTTACTTTAGTTTTATTATTAGGGTTTCTGCAGCTTAGGGTATTATTATACTATATATCTAAATTAATTATAGTTATAGTATTTATATTAGGATATATCGTATTTCCTCTTATTGCCTTACTATATAGCTTTAAGTACTATAGGTCTTGCTTAAGTTTTATATAAGGTATTATTCTAATAGTTACCTTTTTATTAGCCTTAGTTTTAAGAGTTACCTTAATTATTATTATTATATTACTAGTTAAGGTAATATAGGTTAAAGTTATTTTCTTATTTATAGTTAGCTCTCTCTTTTCTATATTTATATTATTATTTATTAATTTTAATTATTATAATAATATATATAGTTAGGTCTTTAGGCCTATTAACTAAGTATAATTTATCCTTAACTTCTTCTTTTAGTCCTTTATAGTAAATTTTTATTAAGGCTTTATTATCTTATTTAGTTTTAAATATAAGCTATTAAAATTTAGTAAAATAAATAATATATAATTTATATTATTTAAGTATAAATAGTTTTACTATAGCTTATTATTCCTTATTAACTACTTTAAAATTATTTTTAAGGGCTTTCTTAAAGTTCTCCTAATTTATAAAGATATTTTAAGTATCCTAGTCTTAGGCCTTTTTTTTATTTTTAAGGAAGTCCCTTAAGATAGGTTTAAACTATTTTTTAATATCTCCTTAAATAAGGCTTGCAGTATATAGGAGTTTCTTTATAAGTATATTTAGCTTATTCTAGTATAGGCAGAAATAAGCCTTTATTTAGGTTAGGAATAGGATTATATTAGCAGCCTGTCCTTTAAAAGGTTCTAGCTTAAGGGGCTTTAATACTTTTCTTAAGTCTTATTTATTGCTACTTCCCTAAGTAGCAGTAGTAGGATATATATTTACCTAAGCTTATAGAGTGCAGATGGTATTATAAAGCTATTAAACTTTAGCTATTATTTCTATAGCGCTAGGTAGCAGTCTGGTATAAGGAGGTGCTAGGCTAGTATTGCTAGATATCTTAATAATATAGTATTGCTTAGTTATTAATATAGTATATTTTAAATAAGAGCTATTAATATATAATAATTAGGGTTTTTAAATAAATAAACTAGTTTATATTAGGTTTTATATTTATAAAGTTATAAGGTATTATATTAAGTAATAATAAAGTATTATATCTTTTAATAGTTAATAATATAGTTTAGGTATATTAAGGTAAAGAAGTTTTATTAATAGCTAGTAAGCTAAGTTTTATAAAAGTGCTAATAAATATAATCTATATACTAAAAGTATATTTAGGTAATTAGTAAGGTTATTAAGGGATTAATAATAATCTAGGTAGATTAATACTAATTATAGCGGATTAGTTCTGATTATAGAGTCTTGGCGCTGATTATCTTTAGCAGGAGATGTGGTGATTGGTGGAAAATGTGGAGTATACGTGATAGAACCGCTGGGGTCGTAACACCTTAGCTAAAGGGGCCACTATGATCCTAATACCAGAAAACGCCGAGGCATGACTGGCATTCTACGAAGTTGCTGAATGGCTGTACATATAAACCGAAGATCCTGCTATTTAAGCTATGCAACAATATACACGAAAGTGTATATAGATCTCTTTAAAGTAATAAAATAATCCTAAAGCCGCACTCTAAGGAGCATTAGAAAGCCTTTTATTATTATTACTAATTTTATTACCACGAGATCTAAAATTATTATATTACTTAATTAAGGCAAAAGATAATATTTGAGATAAATTTAAAATCTAGAAGGGCTATTACTTCGTATTTCTTAATAACCCCCTGCGAAATCCGTTAAGAGGATAGGTAGTTAGGGCTCTAAGGGATGCCCCCTATATAAACGATATTATCCTTTGTCTACGTTTTAGTAACAATAAGATATACAATGTTTAACGTAATTAAGCTATTTTGCAAATTAATAAAATAAGTTTTATATATGTGCAGATAATAAGTGGTAAATCTGCGACTAAGGTTAATAGGGATAAGATCTCTAAGAGAGTTTTTAATTAGTTATCTGCTTAGCTTACATTTGGCTCTCTCTGCTACTACATCTAGTATACTCAAGCATCTTATAATAACAACTATCCTAGCAGAGTTTAATATTACTTAAAAGAGTATCTTAATATTTATACTACTTTATTAAACCTATTACTAATACTAATACTATCTAAAACTAGCCCTATTATTATTAGACAATAGACCGTTAGTGCAGGGACTATAGGTAAGGGAGTATCTAGAATGGTTAGCATCGCCTTAAATATCCAGGGCTAATGTATTGCTTTAAAGAAAGTATAAGTTAGAAGAGATAAGGAGTATATATAGAAAGTTTAAATAAAACTAGAGGCACTTACTGCGTTAAGCCAGAAGAAGAATAAAACTCGCCTACTGCAACTTATTAAAGTAATTACGGATGATGTTAGATTAATAAATAGAATAGCTAATATCTAGTTTATTTAAAAACCAGATGCTTAGGATATACTTTCCACCGCCCTTACCAGGGGGTTATTTAAATAAGGATATAAGAGGTAAGATCAGCACTAATAGTATAACTTTAATACACAAGCTTATTAACCAGGATACCTATCGTCACAACCGTTCTAGCAGATATCCTTGGCGCCACAGATTTCCTCCACAGAAACAGTTAGATGCACAGAGATCTCAAACCCGCTAACATTAGCATTAAAACTTAGACCACCGAATATAAATCTCTAGTGCTGCTCAATCTTGATGATGCTAAGGAATGCCCTTTTCCAGGTAGATATTACCCTGCTTAACCTAGAACCGGTAGAACGATTAGATAGCTAGCTCCTAAGCAAGAGATAACAGGATATAACGAGTTGGCTAATATCTAGAGCATAGGTATCATAGCCATTAAGATAATTTAGGGATGCTATCTGTAGCAACAGGAGATAAATCCTTAGAAAGCAGGCTCTAAAGCTAGTTAGTTGCAAAAAGAGTTTCAAGATATATATAGAGAAGCCATTGAATCTTTAAATAAGCTTCATAACGAGGGTATAACCTGGCTTACCATAACTTCCATTTTATAAGAGTGGTGCTGATTTTCTTGCCAGTTTTTAGAAACGCTGTTCTTGGCATGGTGCAGCATCCATATGCTAAGACCCCAGCATAACGCCAATCAAGACTTACAGCAAAAGAGGCCCTAAGTCTTCTGACTTATGCTAAAGATGATGAAAACTCTAGTAAGCGACATAAAGTATCTTAAAATAGTTTTCTAAAGGCTTTCGCGGGCTAAGTTGCTCTAGATAATACTTTTCGTACAGAACTTGGGTAAATTTGCAGTAAATGGGACTCTAGATACCATAAACCTTAAGAGGATATAACATAGAGAACCACAAGACAGGGCTCTTCCAGGATAGAGCCCCCCTGGTGGTCAAGTTCACAGGCGCACACAGAAGCCCATTGACCCGACCTGTGGTATCGGCCAACTCGACCTTGGACATGTTGATGGTCATCACATGACGTATAAGACTGACTAATGAAAGAGAAATCATGCAACATGACTACACTCCCCAATGATGAGTAGATCGGCGGTTAGCAAAGCAATGTTAGCCCTCAGAGGTTCCGGTGACAAGCTTCCGAGAAGGAAAGGGTCAAACAAAACCAGATCCTCGAACTAGTAGTCCTATAGACATCGTAGCAGCGGATAGCTTGCTCATCGTGTGGAAAAGGAACTCTGGAACACTATCCTTTGGGAGATACTAACACTGGCAGCCCTTAACATGTCAGGCAGGAAAGGTATCTCGATTGGATAAACTCGTAACCTAGAACCAGAACCAAAGCCGGGATATTTGCTTATTTCGTTGCTTTGTCGCGAGGGTAATAGGAGAAAACGCAAATGGCCAGGCGGCGAGGTGGTATGACTAATAGTTGTAGAAATGATTCCAGAGGATATGTATTGAAGAAGGAGGAGGAGGGGGAAAGAGAAGATGGATTCAATCTAGGAAAACTAGTTACCTACAACGTCGGTGTCCAGGGGCGTCTGAAAATCTAGGCAATCAAGAACAAGCCAGGGTGAGCGGGATCTCCGTTATACAGAACTATTTGGCAGGGTTATGAGCAGGAACAGCCTCCACAAGACAGTATGGCAGCTAGTTGGCCTCGACGCAAATACGACGAACACAAGCGACTCGGCGCATAATGAAGCAGTTTCGTCCAGACTAATCGTTCCGGATCCGCTGATCTGGTTTGCGAGCCAATGTGAGATGGTGTTGCGGGACTGGACCACTATCTTTAATAAGACATCATCGTCTGCTGTGGCCACAGGAAACCTGCGTGCCATCACAGCCAAAGCGTCTGGGAAGGTTATGGTGACTACGCCCTTCTACCCTCTTTTCCTAGCAAGGTCTTTCCCCACCAGGGTACCGTCAGCTGCTTTTCAGAGATAAGAAGCCTATCTCATATATCAAGTATTTTTCTACCAGTTAATTTCACAAATTCAGGTGCGTTCTGCTTGCACACGGTTCTGCGATCCCCTCTCGGCATCTGTGTGCGACTTACAGCGCTGGAAAGTCATCCTGGCCAGGAGCCAGGCTCAACTAGGGAGAGTAACAGATAAGGTAGAATACAACGCAACCCCATGTTAAGAGGTTAACAATAAGTAAAGTATGCATTAACAATACCTGACTCTTGGATTGCTAATTCTATGCCTCACGCCAGCCTGACCGGTTCCTCTTGTGCCTGCTTAGTTACTTAGTCTATTCACCAGCGACAATGCACTTATGTGCTGTAAATCTGATGACAACCAACACGTAGGGATCGCTTTGGGACTGCCTGCGGGAATGACCAGCCGTAGCACGGGTGTACTAGCGAGGCTCATCTGATCAGGCACAATTCGGCGCAGTCCAGCTAGCTCAGGTCCGCACGGCTCAACCGCGCACGCGCTTCATCATGAACCCAAGGGCATGCCAAATAGTACCAAATGAAGCTTAGTCGCTTTTGGCCTATCAGAAGTTCCATAGAAAGTCCTTTGGTACAGTTCTGGGTGATACATCCAGAGTTATTGTTGGACTTGTGTGAATCAGCGTAGAGACGACCCTCCAATTATGAAGAGCCTGTTTGGTATAGAAAGCTACAGGTCGTTTTTTATTTGAGTAACAATGGGAAAAGAGCATGGGATGATATCTAAAGAGGATACCGAGGCACAGCAGGTGGAATCGCAAGAGGCAATCAAGGAGGGTAGGTGAAAGATCCACAAGTAGCTCTGATCAATAAGCCTCAGGGGATCTTCAATTGCACGATTTATATAGTTACTTGCCATGATTTGCACTGTTTTGCATGCGGGCACGTTGATATCCGAAATCGTCACGACAAAGCTCTCAACCCCGAGTTTCGGAGTTCCACAACATCCGTGGCTCCATTGGCAAGTTCAAAGCTGAGTTCAAGTTGTTCCAGAACAACGTTAACCATCATTTTGATAACGTCAACATCATCTTCGATAACTTCGCTCCAAAAGAGATACTTGCTCTTAGCTGCAACGACTTGGGCCGTGACGATGAGTATGAAGTTGGAGTGGTATCTGATACTCAAGCTTTCTGTGGCAGGGCCGACACCAGGACACTGCTTTTGCACAAGATGCGTTGGCAGATGTTGACTTGGGTGCTCAGCCAATACCTTTGGCAGGAGACGCGGATGCGCATGAGTATCTGTATCGCGATAGCTTCAAGGAGAAGATGAACTTAGCCATCGTGTCAAAGGCTTGCTACTCTTAGTGTTGTCGCGTATGCGCGACCGTGAAACAATCCAGTATCCAGTTGAATTTATAATTCATAAACAACGTCACAAGGTGTATTTACGATCCTTTCCTCTCAGTGCTCGTGAAAAGTGACCACCGTTGTTAACGTCTGGAATTGCCGCCCTGTTCCGAAGCCAGCGACATCTTTGTCTCGCCCAGAGCAAAGACAAAGATGCCCCATAATTGACGTCAGTGAAGCTATCGCGATTCAAGTCTCTTTTTCCAGGGTATATATCAAAGAACCATTCACGTGGGCCATGGTTCTGTCCCACCAACAGCAAATAAGCAAGTAGCCATGATCTTTTTCGCTTGTATCAGTGAACTCAATGACTTTTTCGCTGCTGTTTGCCGCCTGTGGAAATGTAGTTCTGCTGCTGCATAAATGGATTCAACAGCAAGCACCATATGCCGCTGAACAAAGGTTGGCAGCACAGCGGTGACTTGTTCGTGGTAGCTGCAGCAAAACCCCTTTGAGCCAAGCTGCAGCATGCATGACCAGTCACAAAAGATCCTGTAAGAGCTCATCGCAAGCTGCATATCTCTTTGAATATGTTACAAACTTTTGATAACGCTTTATGCATCGCAATTGAGCTGGAATGAACCATGGAGACATATAAAACGTCCCGTTCTGCTGGACCAGAACCGTCTTCTCTTCTCACCAAAGCTTCTTCCATCTCTTCCACAAGCTTACCATCGCAGAAGCACCTTTTCATTCTTGTGATTACTCCGTATCATTCTACCATCATCATGCCACACCGAGACTTAGCAATGGCTATTCTTCCAGCGGTTCCAGCCTTCTCCACCACCATCCTCGTCGATGGTGAGCCAGTGGATGAATACCAGCCACCGCATATCCCAATCCCCTACGATCCCGAGTTCAATGAAGAGATGCCCAGGACCCGTTGCTTTATCGCAGCAGAGACTGGATGCCCCTACTCTATCCGCTTCAGACTATCGCCACTCTTTGATTTCGCCGACGATACAGACACGCTTATCGTCGCCATCTTCATCGACGGGACTTTGGTTGAACAAGCCATGGTTTCAGAACACGTGCTCGGCAGCCAGGTTTCATTGGAGAAGTTTCCCATCGCCATCGACGTATACGCAAATGGATCTAGCAGTGTCCATTCTTTTGTCTTCCGAGATCTTTCGCCTGGTTAGTATCCCTGTTATCTTGACAAATCCAGAACTAACGTCGTCGCAGCTGAGGGTACTACTGTCGCGACCCTCAAGGCTGATATGCAGCGTGTCAAGGCGATCGGCACAATCAAGATCGTCCTCAAGCGTGGCAAGATGAAGGACAAAGTTGCTGTATGCCACGCCAGCGATGACGGCAAATCGACTGGTTCTCTGGAACCTGCTTACAAAGCCCTCATCCTGAACGGGCATGGGCAAACCCACGGCACTGGGTAAGTGCGAATCGAACTGAACTCGGGGAGGTCATGACTAACTTTGCAAGAAGCTTTGAGCAAGTCGATGCCCCTATCGACTTTGACTACTGGGACGCTGAAGTCGGAGAAACCATTGGAGTTTTCGACTTTGTCTACCTCTCGCCTCGTATGTCACTTCGGTTGATGAGATGAATATGAATCCTGCGGACGTTTTAGGTACTCTCGAGGGTCAGAGGGTCGTCAACCCGGCCTATATTAATCAGGCCGCCCAGGGGATGCCGCAGAAACTTGAACCTGCTCTAGCCCCGTCTCGCTATGCTGTTCGGACCATGTCGAATGGATGTCTTGAGATTGATCTTACTGGTGATGATGAGTAAGCCTGGTTGGTAGGGTTTGAGTTGGCGATTTGGAAAAAAAATATGGTTTGTTGATTTGTTTTTGGTCGTTGGTGTTTAATAGAATAGATTTGAGATAAAGGACGGAGAAATTTACTTTAGAGATCAATGGAGTATGGGGATAGAAGGGGGAGTGGTTTGTACCTTGGCTCGACGCGGTTTGGCCACCTCGTTTGTAGTACGTTATCAATCACACACTTTTCCTTGCTCTTCGTCTTTGTCTTTCTTCTGGTTGCCTTGGTCCGATATCACTCATATCAGCATGATGGGTGGCCTAGCTGAAGATTAGCTGAGACCATTCCATGCAACGCGACGCGATCATCTGGCCGATTAATTAAGCCTGTTGTCATATCCTCAATGTAGGTAGTAATAACCCGAAGAGTTGATTGGCGACGGAGGTAAAGATAAAGAAAGTATTGGGGTGAGAGTCACTGCCAAGGTCCATCTCCATCTCGAAATACGCAGGTCGCCCAAGACTCAAGCACGTCATCCCAGACCACCATGTCAAACAGCTTCTTTCTTATCAAGTGAAATTGCAATAGCTTTGGACATATGATGTCTTTGAGTTAATCCTCTCCCCTGGAGGGGAATCGTTTCACAGCAGCAGTTCAGCTATATCGTGAACCGTAGCATACGAGACGTGTAACCCATCTTGGTTGGCAGGACATCTAATCGCATTCGAGAGTGTTCTGTGTAGAAACAATCAAAAGGGGCCCGAGGATGTTTAGTTTTTGGCAATTAGTCTGTCTGCATTGAATTGACTTTATCGTCCATCTATCCTTACTTTCCCTGGAGACAAGAGTGCATTGGATACCAGTAAAGGGGATATATAGAACAAGCCTATGAATCGTTGGATTATCTGCATACCACCATGCTATTTACAAATTCTGATTCCAGCTCCCGACAAACTTCTGTAACGTGGCACCAGAGAGACTACCAATAACCTGCCTAGATCCGTCCCCAGTTGCTATATTTCTTGCCCTAACTAAACCTTTGCCTTCCAGGATTATTGTCTGTTGACTGTTGTCACCAACGCTAATATTCTCCATGGTATATGTCTGCGTAGGTAGGGTCTGTTCTTCGGCTTGGTTGAGCAAGGCACAGTTCATAGGCTGCATTGAGTTGGTTTGAGTGTTACTTGTAAATCCCGAGTCTCCATTGTGCACAGCATCTTCTCGAGTTGAACTCCATGGGTCAGTTCGAGTTCCTTGTATCTGCTCTTGTAGCAGGACAACAGACTCTCTTAGTAATTTCGTAGATTTTTCAAGCATTAGTAGAGCGGTATTCTGAAGATAGATAAGTTTTCTCAAAGCAACTATCGATAATTCGTCAGGATCCTAGAAACCAACCCGTTAATGTTCTGCTATTGGGTCAGTAATACACTCTACTTACGTGTACTTGCTGACAATCAGGTTCCTCCCTTGACTGAATTATATCCGTGTGAATATGTAGCGAGCTTCTTGGCCTAATGGTGATATTTTGGTTTTTATCAATCATTCTGTTTAATATAGGTAATAAAAGTGCTTTCAGTTGCCAAGACACAGATATAGGATGGGCTCTACTTGATGAAGTGTTAGATACTGCGTATTTATAGACCTTCAGTTTTCACAACAAGCCCTTTGATGTACCAATCTACAGTCTGTTAATACAACGATATCAAGTCGAGGCATCATGGATTGCTAGTCGGCGATCTTGGTGGTGTGTCATCATAGTAACTAGACTAAATTAACCTTTGGCTATCCTTTTGGCTGTGCATATATGAAGTTAGTGCTTAATGCCGATAATTATATAAGAGTGTGAAATCTAGGGAAGAAATGCTGACCTCATATTTTTGATTACTTTCCATAAGGCCAGTTTATACTAAACTATAGTGCTATAATAGAGCGAGGCCATAAAGAGGCAGGCTTAATAGAAAATTGGTAATATTTCCTAGCTACTGGAAATCCATGACGATAGACTCGCCAGCTACTACCTATTTAAGAGGAAAGTATGAGTCAGAGCTAGAAACTGGCGGCGCCTTAGTTTGAGGCCATAATCTAATGGATTTTAGAATTCATCTCAGTATATTTAAAACTACGTCAGCACTTCTGACCTGCTAAAATAATAAGTGGAGCTAGGCGCCTTTGGGCACTTGCATCTTATTAGTTATACAGTAGGGTGAGTCTTCGCTGGGGTTGGTTCGTAAGGCGGCCAACATCGGCAAAGAGAAATATTCCCCCAATACTAGCCGATAATAAAAGCAAGGTCTCTCGGGCTTATGGGTTATTTACGGCGCCGGAATTCATGGAAACTCGTGGAGACTCATAACCATCGGAGGATTGCATATATCGGCTTACTTATACTATATTAGTTGTAGGATATGCTTGTACATAGGAGACTCTGTACTAGGCAATCCTTTATACCAGGGTAACCATAATAGTACCCCCCCCCCCCCCCGGCTTCAAACTAACCTTTAAGCTTAGACTGCGAATAAGGCGCCATCTCTTTATATTTACAACAAAGTCATACTTATAAGTAGCCAAACTCAGACAATAACATGATCCCCTAACTTAATCAAGTTATCGTAGAGGGAGAAGATGGAGCCGACCCTATATCGGGTTTAGGTATAAGAGTGAAGCCTTGTCTATTAAATGGCATACCTAGCGGTTCTATTGTGGTTTCTAGGTTAACTGCTGGTGAAGAAGTATTTCTAGATGGCTTCTTACCTCCTATTTAATATAAGCTAATTATAGTAAAGTCTTAAGAAATCTGCTAAAGAGATTGCTCCTTAAAATGCCCTCCTGCTTACTTAAGTCTTAAGCCGACGCCATAGTTCTTTCTATTAAGTAGTTTGCTATCTATTAATACTATAAATTAAATTATATTATTACCCTTAGTATAGTTCTTAATATTACTAATCTTGTCCTTAAGATAATTATTAATATTTAAGAAGAAGTTTAGGGAATAATATAAAGCCTTAGCTTTATTATTAAGGTTATTATATAATAGCTTATTACGTAGTAACATAAAGGTCGGTAAGCCAGTATTAAGTTGCTTAGAGACTTTCTGGCAATACCTCCTTAATTGCTTAAGTATAAATCTAATATAGTCCTTATAGCTATTAAGTCTTTATTAACAAGCATATTTAATAATAGATATAGGCCTAGAGGGCTAGGAATATACTCTTATTTTGCAGTATATTTAAGCTAAATCTAATTAATATATTAAGAAAGCTAAAGGCAAAGCTAAAGGCCTTTCTCAGTACTAATATACTTATTTTTTATATTTTTAATTATTACTTTATTTAGTTTAGGATTAGCATTAGCCAGGCAAGAGAAAGCATTAAGCTTCTCTTTTATATTTATAAAGTATGCCTTTAAATTAATAGTTATTATCTTAATTAATCTTTAATAAGATTATATAGCTTTAATAATAATATTAGATATATAGCTAGGTAAGGTAGATATATTAGTATAATAATATATAATTACTAATATAGATACTTATAGATTTATAAAGCTAAGAGCTATAATAATAGTAGACTTATATCTAATAAGCTACTTTCTAAAGCCTTTAATTCTATTGCCGCCCCGGTATATAAGCTTGGCCCAATCCCGAAAACTAGCTCGATCTTGGCTAGACCGCGAACTACAGGCTCTCAGCTCCCGCTTAAAATCCTAATACAAACAGGTGCATTACTCCAATATAACTTTACAGGCCACAAGGTCTACTTTAAAGTCACTGCTAGGTACCTAAGAGAGTTCTTAAAGTATAGTACTTAACTCTGCTAGCTCTAAAAGAAGTTCCCTTAGCTAATATAAGAGGCTTTAAAAGCTTTATATAGCCTCTTAAACCTTAGTAATAAATTAATAAGCAAATATTGCCAAGGTAAGAAGACTAGAAATAAGGCTAATAACTTTAGTTATTAAATAAAGATATTATAAGTTAAATTAATTTAATTTAGTTAATCTTATTATAGCTATTAATAAGAGGTATTTATTATTTTAACTGCCCACAAAAGGCTATAAAGTTAAAGGAACAGAACACACCTGTTATAATCCTAGCAATTACATTATATATACCCTATATTTTCTTTCTAATTACAGGTAGTTACTATATATTAAGGGATTCTATAAGTAACTGCCAAGACCTAGTTACTAAGAACTAATTAAAAATACTAGTAATTCTTAGGAACTACTAATAACCTTAAGAATTACTTAATAACTGCCTTTTTAAGCAGTAATTATATTTAAGTATATAAAATATATTTATTAATACTTTTATTAAACTTAGTATATTAGCTATTAATTAAAATATCTTTATATTAATAAGTTTAATATATATTATTTAATTATTAAAAAATATAATACTTTATAATACTTAATATTATACTTTATATAATTTATAAATATAAACCTAATATAAACTAATTTACCTATTTAGAAACCCTAACTATTATATATTAATAGCTCTTATTTAGGCTATATTATATAATATTAAGTAATACTAATATAATAATACTTATTACTTTAAGCTAGTCTTTTAACTTAAGATATACCTAGCACTACTTATAGCAAGAGATGCCCCTTAACCTAGCAGATATTCTTATAAAAACTAATAATAAAAATAAATAAGATATTACCTTTACTTACTTAAGTACTTATAAAAGGGAAGTTATAAAACTTAAATATAAACTTAAATAACTTAGCAAGTAATATAATAACCTCTTAAAAATTACTAAAAATAACTTTAATATAGCTAAAAATAAAATTAAAAACTTAAAAAAAAAGGTAATTAACTTTATTAAGATTATAAAGGTACTTAAAAAGGAAGTAGAAAATAATTAAAAACTCTATAAGGAGTATATTAAATATATTATAGCCCTTATAGTAATTAGAAAAAACCTTAAAGAAATCCTTTAACTTTATTAACTTAAGTTATTTAATAAAAATATTAATAAACTTTAAAGATTCCTTACTAGCCTTTAAAGCTATTAAATATATTATTTTATTTAGTTTATAATTAATAAATTAAAAGTTTAATATAATATAAGATTCCTTAAAGATAAAGCATTATAATTAATAAAACTTATTATTTAAGATAATATTAGTAAATTATATAAAAAATAATAAGAAATAATAAAATATATTTATAAGAAATATAAAAACTTTAAATTAAAACTTAAAAATACTGTTAAAATAATAAATAAAAAGCATATTATAAAAATAAAACTATAATAACTTAAAT
>JACTAS010000268.1:0-15591 GCA_014884825.1 Fusarium sp. 190-020-2 | reverse complement strand
ATTTATTAAGTTTATAAGTTATTATAAAGTATAAAATATTTTAGTAATTAATATAGACCTTAACCTTATACTTACTTCTTATTAAGTAGTATTTAAACTCTTTAAAATAGTTAACTATTACTAGAAATTCTTTATTATAAATTAGGTAATTAAGCTCTGCTTTATATAGTTTATATAAATAAAAAGTAATAAGATATAGCTTTCCTTCCTTATTTCTCTAACTAATTTATTTTCTTAATATAAAGTCTAATATATTTATTTCTAGCTTAATTTCTTTTTTAGGATTAAATATTATTAAGACTAGTTTACTAAAGATTACTTCTTTAAGTTATTTAAATGCTTTTTAAGCCTTATTATTCTAGTTAAAGGGCTTTCCCTTCTTAATTAATTTTATTAATAAAATTGCAGTCTTATTAAATCTTTTAATAAATCTTTAGTAATAGTTAGTAAAACCTAAAAATACTTATATTTCTTTAATATTAATAAGTTCTTTTTATTTTACTATTATTAAGATTTTCTTTTTTTCTATTTAGATTTCTCTAGGTATAATAATATATCTTAAAAAGTCTACCTTTATAATATAAAAGTAACTCTTCTTTAATTTAACTAATAGCTTAATATCTTATAATGCTTTTAAGACCTTATAAATATATTCCTTATACTTTTCTTTATTATTTAAGAAAATTAGGATATTATTAAGGTAGTATATTATAAAGATATTAAGGTATTATTAAAGTATATTATTAATTATCTACTAAAACATTATAGGTATATTAGTAAGACTAAAGGGTATTATTAGGTATTTAAATAATCTAAATTTAGTTTTAAATGCTATTTTCTATTTATTTCCTTTCTTAATATAAATAAGGTTATATACTCCCTTTAGGTTTAAAGCTATAAAAATATTTTTACCTTATAGCTAATCTTTAAGTTTTATTATAAGTAGAAGTAGGGTTTAGTCCTTAATAGTATATATATTAACTAGTTAGTAATTTATAACTAGTTAATCTTTTTTATTTTTTTTTAATATAAAAAATATTACTAATACTGCTAATAAACTTAATTCTCTAATATAACCCTTCTTTAGTATCTTATTAATATATTCTTATTAAACTTATAGTTTTTTTTAATTAAGTAAGTATAGCTTTTAAAATAGTAGTTTTTTATTTATAAGGTTGATTTTATAGTCTTATTTACTATATTTAAGGACTTTTATTTCTAGTTTTTCTTTAAATAATTTATTATATATTTAATATTCTTTTAGAATGTTCTTAAGTTAATCCTGGCTTATTATTATAGTTTTATCTTTTTATAGATCTTATTATTTAAGGATGCCTAGGATTTCTAATTTTTATCTTTAGCCTATTTTATACTTATATTATATTCCTTTTAAAGGTAATAGAGTCTTTACTTTATACCAGTTTATACTAATTCTCTTAATTATAAATTAAGATCTCTTATTACTCCTTATAATTATTTTACTATTACTATTAGGGTTATTAGGAAATATACCTTAGCCAGTCCTCTAGTTAATATATAGGTTTTGTTATTTAAGCTAGTTTATTTTAAGGATAATATTTATTTCCTCTCTTAAAGGAATAATATTAAAACTTATTTCTTAATTTTTTCTTTTAATAAGGACTTTAAGGTAATTAATCTTTTAATTTATTATATTATTATTATAATTAAAGAGTTGCCCTTTTATATTAATAAGTTAATATAGCAGTTACTTCTTTTTTTATAATAATCCTAGCTTTATAACTATTCTTAAATTAATAAAGTTCTTCTTTACTTTATTATTAATTTATATATTTAGCCATTTTCCCTTAATTTAAGCTTATAGCATTAAGCAATTAGGCTTATTATCTTATATAGCTTTTAAAGTACTTATTAGTTTAAGTCTTTCTTATCCTTATTTATTACTCTTTTATAGCTTTATTATTATAAAAGGCATATTACTTTTCTTAAATTTATTTAATAAAATAACTTATATTCTTTATTATTATAATTAACTCCTTTATAGTAATCTTTAATATACTCTTTATTATCCTTATTATTTAAGGATTCTTTAATTTAACTTCTTTTAAAATACCTCTAATAGTACTTATAGTATACTAATTCTTCCTTATCCTTAAAGTTATTTATAAATTCTTTATTATATAATTACTATTAGAAGTATTCCTCTAGTTCTGTATCTTATTTATCTAGTGCAATTCCTTACTTAAATTATTTATTTTCTTTATTTTAAATAGTAATGTTATTTCCTTCCTTATCTTAAAGGTACTTTTTTAGTTATTTATATATATTTTATATAAATTTGTTTTTTTCTTCTTAATAATATTTTCTAAGGTTAATAAGTTTAATCCTTATTTCTATATCTTTAAGTCCTTTTAAGGCCAGGTCTTTAAATTTTACTTTTACTTTTATAATTCCTTATATTATTTATTTAATTCCTTAATAAAGGTTTTTATATAACAGTTAGTCTTTTTAACAGGTAAACTAGTCCATACTAGGTTTATATTTACAGATTACATAAGGCATAATACTAAGCGTTGCAAAGTATTATATCTCTTAATAATTAAGTAATATATATTAGGCTTATTAATATAAAGATACTTTATTAATAGCTAGTAAGCTAAGTTTTATAAAGTGCTAATAAATATAATCTATATATTAAAATATAGTTACTGCCTGGTAGGGCAGTTATTAAGTAATTCTTAGGGTTACTAATAATTCCTAAGGATTACTGGTGTTTCTAGTTAGGGCTTAGTAACCAAGTCTTAGCAATTACTTATAGAATCCCTTAATATATAGTAACTATTTATAATTAGAAAGAAAATATAGGGCATATATAATATAACTACTTAAAATTATAATATAATCTCTCCCCTCTCCTAGTCTTGCCCTTAAGACCTTGCTTATTTATTATAGTATTAGTTCCTCCCTAATATATAAAACTTAACTTTATAATTATTCTTATACTAATTATATTATTTCTAGAAACTTAGCATTATCTTACTTATATAAAACTTATTGCCTTTATTAGTTATAAAATTATATCTTGCTTTTTATATATTAAATATTATATTAAATATATAATAAAGGATAGGTAAAAGAATTATTTTAAGTATACCTATTAGGGTTATACTTATAATAAAAAGGATATAACTTTAACTAAAGGTTAATTATATATTTTTCCTATATATAGTATTTTACTAATTTCTAGATAGTAGATTATTTAGTTTAAGAGAAAAACTATATTAAAGCTAATAAGGAAGCTATTAAAGAAAAGCTTATCTAATTATAATATTAATTAAATAAGTATCTATTAAAATTAATATATCTTTATTGCCAGAAGTATCTTATTTAATTTAAGGGTCTAAAGGCTCTTAAATAGGATATTAAGATAATAAGTAAGTATAAAAAGGCAGAGAATCTAATTATGCCTCTTAAATCTGCTATTATAGTAGAATTAATTAAGGCTAGTATAGTAAATCTTATTAATTAATTTGCTATTTTGGATTTATTTTTAGTTTTTAATAGAAGTTCTTTAAGAGTTATTAGGTATTAATAAGGTATTTTATTAGTTTTTATATATTTTCGCTTTTTAGGTAGTTCTTCTATTTAATTAGATATATCTTTTATTTATTAACCTTTTATATATTTCTAATTTCCTTTGCTTTATATACCTTTAATCCTGTAATTTATTATAGTTTATTGCTAGTTTTTATATATATTATATTTATAGCTAATTTAAGTATTAAGATATAATAAATTAGGTAATATTTAATATTTAAGTATAAATCTAGCTTATATTAATCTTCCCCTATCTTCTATTTAATCTTAATTAGTTTTAAGTATTTATAATTTAGTTTATAGCTTAGTTAATCTGTTTTAATATTTTTAGTAAATAAGTAGATTATATCTCCTTCCTTAAAGGTTGGTCTCTTTAACCTTTTAGGGTTATAATGTCTCTATATCCTTTTCTTAATAAATTCTAGCTTAATCTTAAGTTTATTATATATTTCTCTTAGCTTATTGCTTATAATAATTACTACTAGGTTTATATTCTTAGGTTCTTAAGTATTATAGTATGCATTAGGTATAAATCCGATATTTGCATTAAATGGTATAAGTTTTATACTTTTATTATAGGCAGTATTATAGGCTAGCTAGGCACTTAGTAGCTTCTTAACCTAGTTATCTTATTTATAGTTAATATAATACTAAAGGTATTATTTTAGTACTTAATTTATTTATTTTATCTAGCTATCTGCTTATAGTCTAAAGGCTATTATAAGCCGGTAATTAACTCCTATAAGTACTATAAGTAATTATTAGAATTTAAAGGCAAATATTAATCCTCTATTTAATAAGATTTCTTTTAGTAGTCCTCGTTTCTTTATTACCTTATTATAGAAGATATAGGCTATAATTTCTATATCTATTACCTCTTTATAGGGTAAGTAGATAGAGAACTTTATTAATCTATTTATAATAATTATAATACTATTATAAAAGATTCTAGTTAAAGGATCTTTTAATAATAGTAATTTAGTTATAAAATCTATTATAATTAAGCTTTATAGTTGTTTTATAACTTTTATTAGTTATAGTACTTTATAAGGTTTATATTATTATGCTTTTATTTTAGTATAAATATTATATTATTTAATAACCTTTTCTACTACCTTTTATATTATCTTATAGCCTTATTATAGTAATTATTTTAAGGTCTTAGTAACTCCTTAGTATTTATATAATAGGTATATATAGAATTCTTAAATAAATTCTTATAGTTTCTTTAGGATTTCTTTAGTTACTTCTAATTATATTTATCCTAGTATTACTATCTTTTAGGTAAATTAATATTCTCTCTTATTATTCTTTTCTAATACTTATTCTTTTACTTTAATAGTACTAGTATTATAATCTAGTTATTAATTAATTATATTTACTTTATTATTTTTAGCTCTCTTATAATAAATAATTATAAAATTAAATTTATATAAGAATTTTATATAATATAGTTATTATCTATTAAGTTTATAAGTTATTATAAAGTATAAAATATTTTAATAGTTAGTATAAATCTTAACTTTATACTTACTTCTTATTAAGTAGTATTTAAACTTTCTAAAGTAGTTAACTATTACTAGAAATTCTTTATTATAAATTAGGTAATTAAGCTTTACTTTATGCAGTTTATATAAATAGAAAGTAATAGGATATAACTTTCTTTCCTTATCTCTTTAACTAATTTATCCTTTTAATATAAAGTCTAATATATTTATTTTTAGCTTAATTTCTTTTTTAGGGTTAAATATTATTAAGACTAGTTTACTAAGGATTGCTTTTTTAAGTTACTTAAATACTTCTTAAGCCTTATTATTTTAATTAAAAGGTTTTCCCTTTTTTATTAGTTTTATTAATAAGATTATAGTTTTACTAAATCCTTTAATAAATCTTTAGTAGTAGTTAATAAAGCCTAAAAAGGCTTATATTTCTTTAATATTAGTAAGTACCTTTTATTTTACTATTATTAAGATTTTCTTCTTTTTTATTTAGATTTCTCTAGGTATAATAATATATCTTAAAAAGTCTACTTTTATAATATAAAAGTAGTTCTTTTTTAGTTTAATTAATAGCTTAGTATTTTATAATGCTTTTAAGACCTTATAAATATATTCTTTATATTCTTCTTTATTATCTAAGAAGATTAAGATATTATTAATGTAGTTTACTATAAAGATATTAAGGTATTATTAAAATATACTATTAATTATTTACTAAAATATTATAGGTATATTAGTAAGACTAAAAGGCATTACTAGGTATTTAAATAATCTAAATCTGGTTCTAAATGCTGTTTTCTATTTATCTCCTTCTTTAATATAGATAAGGTTATATACTCCCTTAAGGTCTAGAGCTATAAAGATCTTTTTGCCTTGCAATTAGTCCTTAAGTTCTGTTATAAGTAGAAGTAAGGTTTAATCTTTAGTAATATATATATTAACTAGCTAATAGTTTATAACTAATTAATCCTTTTTATTCTTCTTTAATATAAAAAACATTACTAATACTATTAATAAACTTAATTCTCTAATATAACCCTTTCTTAGTATCTTATTAATATATTCTTATTATACCTATAGTTCTCTCTAATTAAGTAAGTATAGCTTTTAAAATAGTAATCTTTTATCTATAAGGTTGATTTTATAGTCTTATTTACTATATTTAGGGACTTCTGTTTTTAATTCCTTTTTAAATAATTTATTATATATTTAATATTCTTTTAGAATGTTTTTAAGTTAATTCTGGCTTACTATTATAGTTTTATCCTTTTATAAATCTTATTATTTAAGGATACTTAGGATTTCTAATTTTTATCTTTAGCCTATTTTATGCTTATATTATACTCCTTTTAGAGGTAGTAAAGTCTTTACTTTATGCTGGTTTATATTAATCCTCTTAATTATAGATTAAGATTTTTTATTACTCTTTATAATTATTTTATTATTGCTATTAGGGTTATTAGGAAATATAACTTAGCCAGTTTTCTAGTTAATATATAGGTTTTGTTATTTAAGCTAGTTTATTTTAAGGATAGTATTTATCTCCTCTCTTAAAGGAATAATATTAAAACTTATTTCTTAATTTTTTCCTTTAATAAGGACTTTAAGGTAATTAATCTTTTAATCTATTATACTATTATTATAATTAAAGAGTTACCTTTCTATATTAATAAGTTAGTATAGCAGTTACTTCTTTTTTTATAGTAATCCTAGCTTTATAACTATTTTTAAATTAATAAAGTTCTTTTTTACTTTACTATTAATCTATATATTTAGCCATCTTCCCTTAATCTAAGCTTATAGCACTAGGCAGTTAGGTTTACTATCTTATATAGCTCCTAGAGTACTTATTAGTTTAAGTCTTTCTTATCTGTATTTATTGCTTTTTTATAGCTTTATTATTATAAAAGGTATATTACTTTTCCTGAACTTGTTTAGTAAAGTAACTTGTATTCTTTATTATTATAGTTAACTCCTTTATAGTAGTCTTTAATATATTCTTTATTATCCTCCTTATTTAAGGGTTCTTTAACTTAGCTTTTTTAGAAGTGCCTCTAATAGTGTTTATAATATATTAATTCTTCCTTATTAAGGCAGCTATTTGTAAATTCCTTATTATGCATTTTCTATTAAAGATGTTTTTTTAATTTTATATCTCGGTTATTTAATACTATTTCTTATTTAGACTGTTTATTTTCTTTATTTTAGATAGCGATGTTATTTCCTTCCTTATCTTAAAGGTACTTCTTTAGTTATTTATATGCGTTTTGTATAAATTTGTCTTTTTCTTTTTAATAATATTTTCTAAGGTTAATAAGTTTAATCCTTATTTCTATATCTTTAAGTCCTTTTAGGGCTAGGTCTTTAAATTCTGCTTTTACTTTTATAATTCCTTATATTATTTATTTAATTTCTTAATAAAGGTTCTTATACTTTTAAGTCTTGCAGTAATATAATATATAGAATTATAGTTTTGCTACTTTAAGATTTTTATATTAGTAATATACTAGGTACCTTTTTATTTTTATTTTTTAATAAGGGTTATTATTAGGTATACTAAGGATTATAATAGGAAAGTAATTATTATTCTCTTTATCTTATTTATAGTTCTTATATTAATAATATTTATATAATAGCTATAATAATTTATTATATTTTAGATATATTAAGAATGTTTTTATAGTATTTTTAGTATTAAATTTTAGTTCTTTATAGTAAGGGTTTATAGTATCTGCTATATAGTAAGCCTGAATATATAAGCTCTTAAGCTTATTAGTATATCTATGTTCCCTAGCTCCTTATAGATATCTATCTTTTATTAAGGTATATATCTTATTATTGTTTTTATTAAATAGTGGTTTATAGGGTTATTTCTACTTGTTCTCGATTTGTTTGTCTTCCTTATAGAGGTATTATATAGTATTTTAAGCTACTTCTCCTTTATATCTTATATTTTAAGAATGTTATTAATAGTATATATAGACTTTATCCCCTGCTTTATATTCTTTATTTACTATTTCTTCTTTTTCTTAAATAGTTATTTAGATTAAGATAGTATTAATTATCTTAGATACTTTAGGTTGTTTTTTTATATTAGAGGTAGTTCTCTATAGGTTTTTTAAGTATCCCTTAATTTCTTACTTTAAGGGTCTCTCTTCCCTTATTATCTTAAGGATCTTAATTTGTTTTATTTTCTTATATTTCTTCTCTTTTTTTCTCTTAAAATAGTAGGCATAGTCTTTTTCTTTTTCCTATTATTAGTTTTTTAGGTTTTCTTATTATTTCCTTTAGTATTTAATTGCCTTTATCTTATATAGTATTAGGATTTAAGGTATATTTCTTACTTTAGTATCTTTTTTTATTAGAAACTTTTCTTATAGTTTGCAGATTAAGCTATTTAGGTATAGGTATTAGCTATGTTTTAATATAGTGTCTTTATATAGAGTCATTATGTTATACAGGCTTTATATTATTCCTAGTACTTAGGTTTATATAGCAATTTAGGGTTTTTATTTATTAGTTATTACTAGTATTTACTTATTTTAGTTAGGGTTTTTAGGCTTTCTTAGTTAAGGGCATTTATTAGCTATATATTTAAACTAATTATAGTTATAGTATTTAACCTTAAATATATTATAAGGTCTTTTATTATTACTGCGCTATGTTGCTTTAAGTATTATAGGCCCTGGTTTTGTTTTATATTATATATCTATATGCCTTTTCCTTCTTTAGTTAGCGTTCTATTATCGATTGGTGTTTTACTATAGGTTATATAATCCTCTATACTTTTCTACTTATTTCTCTTAGTATTACTTATATTATTAATTATTAATTTCTATAATAATGTTTGCTAATTTGTTTAGGTTTTTTAGTTTAGGTCTAATATTTACTATTATATCCTTAACTTTTAACTTTAGTCTTAAATATACCTGCATTATATAAGCTTCCTTGCCCTAGTTTAGCTTGGCTACTTAGTAGTAGTATTTAGCTAGGTAGTCTATAGCAGATTCTCTCTATTTAAGTTATTATATTTTTATTTCTATAGTATGTTTTTTATCTATTACTTTAAAAGTGTTTTTAAGTTTTAACTTAAAATTTTTATATTTCTTATAAATATACTTTATTATGCCTTATTGTTTTTTATATAGTTTATTAATATAATCTTAAATAATAGGTTTTATTAAGCATAATGCCTTATCTTTAAGGAATCCTATACTATATTAAACTTTTAGTTTATTAGTAGTAAACTAGATAAGGTAATATATCTAGTAGCTCTAGAGGCTAATAAGGAATCCTTAAAGTTTATTAGCATTACTATTAAATAGTTTAGGCTAGTAGGGTTAAAGGATTTCTCTAGGGTCTTTCCTAATTACTATAAAGGCTATAATATATTTAATATATTCCTTATAGAGTTTTTAACTATTTTTTACTTCTTTTTTAAGTGCCTCTGCAATCTTAGTAAGGTTAGCTACCTTCTTTTTTAGGTTTTTAATTTTATTCTTGGCCATATTGGAGTTATTCTTTGCGGTCTCTAGGAGGTTATTGTATTACTAGCTAAGCTATTTAAGCTTATATTTAAGTTTTATAACTTCCCCTTTATAAGTACTTAGGTAAGCAGGGGTAATATTTTCTTTATTTTTATTATTAATTTCTATAAAAATATCTTTCGGGTTAGGGGGTATTTCTTATTATAGGTAGTGCTAGATATATCCTAAGTTAGAAGGTTAGATTAGAGTAATAGGTACTATTATATTAGTATTACTTAGTATTATATAATATAGTCTAAATAAGAGCTATTAATATATAATAGTTAATCTTTTTAATAGGTAAACTAATTTATATTAGGTTTATATTTACAGATTATATAAGGCATAATGCTAAGTATTATAAAGTATTATATCTCTTAATAATTAAGTAATATATATTAGGCTTATTAATATAAAGATACTTTATTAATAGCTAATAAGTTAAGTTTTATAAAATACTAATAAA
Source organism: Fusarium sp. 190-020-2 (assembly GCA_014884825.1). Classification (NCBI taxonomy): domain Eukaryota; kingdom Fungi; phylum Ascomycota; class Sordariomycetes; order Hypocreales; family Nectriaceae; genus Fusarium; species Fusarium sp. 190-020-2. The sequence continues at coordinate 5,524 of JACTAS010000268.1, read as the reverse complement.
TATAATTTATATACTAAAGTATAGTTACTGCCTAATAAGGCAGTTATTAAGTAATTCTTAGGGTTATTAGTAATTCTTAAGGATTACTAGTATTTCTAGTTAGGGCTTAATAACTAAGTCTTGGCGGTTACTTATAGAATCCCTTAATATATAGTAACTATTTATAATTAAAAAGAAAATATAGGGCATATATAATATAACTGCTTAGAATTATAATATTTTATATTTTTAAGTCTTATAGTAATATAATATATAAAATTATAGTTTTACTATTTTAAGATTTTTATATTAGTAATATATTAAGTACCTTTTTATTTCTATTTTCTAATAAAGGTTATTATTAGGTATGCTAGGAATTATAATAAGAAAGTAATTATTATCTTCCTTTTCTTATTTATATATTTTATATTAATAGTATTTATATAATAGCTATAATAGTTTACTATATTTTAGGTAAGTTAAAAATGTTTTTATAGTATCTTTAATATTAAATTTTAGTTCTTTATAATAAGGGTTTATAGTATTTGCTATATAGTAAGCCTAAATATATAAGTTCTTAAGCTTGTTAATATTGCTGTATTCCCTAGCTCTTTATAAATATCTATTTTCTATTAAGGTATATATCTTATTATTATATTTATTAAATAGTAGTTTATAAGGTTGCTTTTACTTATTCTTAATTTATTTATCTTCCTTATAGAGATATTATGTAGTATTTTATACTACTCCTCCTCTATATCCTATACTTTAAGAGTATTATTAGTAATATATATAGACTTTATCCCTTACTTTATATTCCTTTTTTATTATTTTTTCTTTTTCTTAAATAGTTATTTAAATTAGGATAATATTAATTATTTTAAATACTTTAAGTTATCTTTTTATATTTATATTAAAAGTAGTTCTTATTCCTTATAGGTCTTTTAGGTATTTTTTAATTTTTTACTTTAAAGGTCTTTTTTCCCTTATTATCTTAAGAATCTTAGTTTGTTTTATTTTCTTATATTTTTTCTTTTCTTTTCTCTTAAAATAATAAGTATAGTCTTTTTCCTTTTCCTATTATTAGTTTTTTAGGTTTTCTTACTATTTCCTTTAGTATTTAATTACCTTTATCTTATATAGTATTAAGATTTAAGGTATATTTCCTGCTTTAATATCTTCTTTTATTAGAAACTTTTCTTATAGTTTGCAGATTAAGTTATTTAAGTATAGGTATTAGCTATATTTTAGTATAATGCCTTTATATAGAGCCGTTATATTATATAGGCTTTATATTATTCCTAGTACTTAGGTTTATATAGCAGTTTAGGGTTCTTATTTATTAGTTACTATTAGTATTTACTTACCTTAATTAGGGTCTTTAAGTCTTTTTAATTAAAGATATTTATTAGCTATATATCTAAACTAATTATAATTATAATATTTAACCTTAGATATATTATAGGGTCTTTTATTATTATTATATTATATTACTTTAAGTACTATAAGTCCTGGTTTAGTTCTGTATTATATATTAATATATCTCTTTCTTCCTTAATTAGCATTTTATTATCTATTAGTGTTTTATTAGGGGTTATATAATCCTTTATATCTTTTTACTTGCCTTTCTTTATATTATTTATACTATTAGTTATTAATTTCTATAGTAATATTTATAAGCTTGTTTAAGTTCTTAGGTTTAGGCCTAATATTAATTATAATATCTTTAACTTCTGGCTTTAGTCTTAAATATACTTATATTATATAAGCTTCTTCTTCTTAATTAAGCTTGGCTACTTAGTAATAGTATTCTGCTAGGTAGTCTATAGTAAATCCTCTCTATTTAAGTTATTGTATTTTTATTTTTATAATATATTTCTTATTTATTACTTTAAAAGCATTTTTAAGCTTTAATTTAAAGTTTTTATATTTCTTATAAATATATTTTATTATTTCTTATTATTCTTTATATAATTTACTAATATAATCTTAAATAATAGGTTTTATTAATTATAATACTTTATCTTTAAGGAATTCTATATTATATTAAACTCTTAGTTTATTAATAATAAACTAAATAAGGTAATATATTTAGTAGCTTTAGAGGCTAATAAGGAATCCTTAAAGTTTATTAATATTGCCATTAAATAGTTTAAGCTAGTAAGGTTAAAGGATTTCTTTAAGGTCTTTTCTAGTTATTATAAAGGCTATAATATATTTAATATACTCCTTATAGAGTTTCTAACTGTTTTTTACTTCTTTTTTAAGTACTTCTGTAATCTCGGTAAGGTTAATTACCTTCTTCTTTAGATTTTTAATTTTATTCTTAGCTATATTAGAGTTATTCTTTACGTTTTCTAAGAGGTTATTATATTACTAGCTAAGCTATTTAAGTCTATATTTAAGTTTTATAACTTCCCCTTTATAAGTACTTAGATAGGCAGGGGTAATATCTTCTTTATTTTTATTATTAGTTTCTATAAAAACATCTACTAGGTTAGGGGGCATCTCTTATTATAGGTAATATAAGGCATATCCTAAGTTAAAAGGCTAGATTAAAGTAATAAGTACTATTATATTAATATTACTTAGTATTATATAATATAATCTAAATAAGAGCTATTAATATATAATAATTAGGTTTTCTATATAAGTAAACTAATTTATATTAGGTTTATATTTATAAATTATATAAGGCATAATACTAAGTATTATAAAGTATTATATTTCTTAATAATTAAGTAATATATATTAGGCTTATTAATATAAAGATATTTTAATTAATAGCTAGTAAGCTAAGTTTTATAAAAGTATTAATAAATATAATTTATATACTAAAGTATAATTACTACTTAATAAGGCAGTTATTAAGTAATTCTTAAGGTTATTAGTAATTCCTAAGGATTATTAGTATTTCTAGTTAAGGCTTAGTAATTAAGTCTTAGCAGTTACTTATAGAATCCCTTAGTGCATAGTGACTATTTGTAATTAGAAAGAAAATATAGGGCACACGTGATGTAACTGCTTAGAATTGTAATAATACTTAAGAGATTAATAATATAGATATAAGGGGAAAGCAATAGCTATAGGATTATATTTAGGATAATCTTACTTTCTAGATCTAAAAGGCTAATAATATTTAGAAATCCTAAATTATTATAATTATAGATAACTAATAATTACTATAAAAGGGTCTTAATTAATCCTTATAAGCCGTTCTAGACATTATTAAAGAATTTGCCTAGAAATTAAATGCAATGCACTTATTAAGATAAAACATTTAGTAAGCATAATGTAATATGCTTATAACCCTTTTAGAGGTTTCCTTAATAACTAGTTAGCCCTTTTAGATAGGTATTTATAATAGGGAATAAATTTGCAGTCTAGTAAAAGATAAGTATAAGCTTGCCTTAATTATGCAAGTGCTAAATTATCTCTTTAACCGGTATGTAGATATGGTAATGTATACTGATATTAGTATGTAAAGGTGGCTATAAGGCAGATTTTCTAACTGCCCTTATAAGGTGCCCTTTAAGCTCGTTATGTAATTAGCCTCTAGATTATAATATTAAAAAGAGTTTAAGTGCTATCTCTATTCCTAGCTTTAAGTTTTATAATTATTAAAATCTATAGTCCCTTTTATAATAGGGCGAGGCTTATTTAGGCCTTAGTGCGAAATACTAAAGTAACTTTAGTTAAATTTAATATAGAGAAATTAACTACTTATAAGTCTATTTTATATAGAGGAGTATAATAAAGATAAAAAAAAAGTAAGGGAAAAAGAAAAAGATAGTAAAAATAAGGATAAAAGTAATTATAAAAATACTAATAAAACTAGAGATAATAAAGAGAAAACTAACCCCTAGCCTGAGCAGGAACCTAGTTATTTTATTAAGGAGTTAGTAATAAAAAACTAGTCCCCTGCACTTCCTAAATATCTAGGCATTAAGGTAAATCCTTATAGTAATATTATACTTAAACTCTATTATAATATAGCTATTAAGGACTTTAAAGATAAAATAGTAAGTTCTTTTTTACTTATATATTTTAGTATAATATAAGGCCTATTAAGGCTAACAGGTAATAATTACCTCTGCCCTTACTAGTTTATACTAATGCTATCGAGATTGGTCTACTATAAATACTTAATCTTCCTTAAAATAACTTTACTGCGTTTTCTCTATATATATATAAGAATCTTAGCTAGGCCCTCTAATAGGCATCTTAGGAAATTAATACCTATTTATATAGAAAAGATATATAATAGCATTATACTACCTTTTGGCAAATTTCTTAGCCTTTTATTATATTGCCGCGCCTTAAGTTAAAGCAAAAGACTAGTTTATTACTTTTACTAAAGTAAAGATAACCAGATTCTATCTTAGGATAGATGCTTGCACTTGTCTATAGTAAGTTTTCGTGGCCTTGCTTGCGAAGCTCTGAGACAGGTTATTATGCAATTAGCAATTAATATTTAGGAGCCGGCTAACCCGGATCTAAGCAGCCTTTAAGACTGGTTATTAATAGCAAAATCTGGCTATTCTTTTATAACCAATTTAGCCAATGGGTTAAATAATATATATCTAGATCTCTTTATAGGAGTATATACCTCTTTAATTAATAGTATACTTAAGTCGCAAGGTTAAGGTTAAAGTCTTTAGGATATAGAAGTAGTATAGTTATATCTTAATAGATATAATATATCTTTAAAGGCTCTTATAGTTTTTTGCTATTTAGATAGTAAATAGGCAGCCAGAATCTTAAAGTTATTAATTTTAAAGTATTATAAAATAGTATTATAGTTATAAGGTATAGGGATATATAGGATAAGTTTGTTTTTAATTACTTAATACTAAAAAGTATGCCTTATAATAAATTATAAATTTTAAGTAATATAATTTCTTTCTCTACTAGTTATATATCTAATATATTACTATATTATATATATTTAGCCTATTGCCTATACTATCTTATATAAATATTTCTATTATAAATCTATAAACACTTTACTATTTATCCCTATTTTATAATTCTTTAAAGGGAGTCTTTAGTTAACTAAGACTTTTAGCAAGGAGCTTAAGCATTTAAGCAGAATAGTACCTAGCATTCCTTGTAATATTAGAGTTTAGCTATATTAGCAGCTTTCTATTACTATTATAGAAAAGCATATTTAAGGGGCTATATCTAATTTTAATAGATTTAATAATACTATAAGCATAGCTAAAGAAGATGCTGCTTTTACGTGGCAAAGCGGTTACAGGCCGATATAGCGGTATTTCACATATGGACTCGATAGTGCTTTCCTAGATTAATTATAACCAGCGCTTTTATAAGTCTATGTGAAGATATCTGCAGAATGGCATAAATACCTAGAGATAGAGGAGAGAGACGAGCCTGATACTTCCGAGAACCCTGATAACACTTACGAAGCTAGGGCAAATAAGGAATCGGCGTCATTGAAGAGGTCTCATGACAAAATGTCGTCATCTGTCTTGGGCCGGCGAAACACTTGCTCGATCTTGGTGCCCGCATAAATGCTCGGGGG
>JACTAS010000267.1:0-15692 GCA_014884825.1 Fusarium sp. 190-020-2 | reverse complement strand
CCGCAGCTAGTCCGCAGTACATTTTCTCGACGATCCCAAAGTATTCAGATGACTAAGAAGTGAAGCCCCTAAGCCCAAATGGAAACGACCGGGAGTTTTGCAACAGTCCCCCCTATCGCCCACCGTAGATGGTAACAAGCTGATCCCGAACCTCGGATGAAGAATGATCTCTGCCGCAAACAAGGGAGATTCTCCGAGTTTGTCATAATACTCATTTAGCTTCTTCCACCCGTTGTTGATCGATGCCCGGATATAGGCTCGATGGTCTGCTGGTAATGTGCTCTTTTGCGACGTCTCGGACGCTGATCGCTTCTCCGCCGTGGAATATTCAGCTCGAGAATGCAGCGGTAAGGCAGATTCTAGGAATCTCGTGGGTTGGCTCCGCTGCGGTAGCGTGTAAACCTCATCCTCGTCAAAGCGGGCAGGGAGACGGCGTACGCGGCTTGGCCGGCTGTTGCGCTCACGGAAATTTGCCGGCGCCGTTGCAATCCGCTCCGCGGCATCCAGATGAGTTTCACCCACTGTCTCCGCCGCAACTTCACTATAGAAGACTTTCCAGTCCTCAATGTGCTCCAGCAGATATTCCATTCCTATCAACACCTCCCATAGCGTCCGTGGCTGTCACCCTTACCCCACCCTTGCGTCCGCATCGTCTGAAGGTATATAGGTTTGAGAATCTCGTTCACTTCGCCAAGAACCCGCCAGTCTTCGCTGGATAATATGTCATCCGCCGGGATACGTCTTGCCTCGTTTTCCTCCTCTTGAATCGCAAAGAGAAATGCCCTGATGTCTGTCTGCTTTCGCAAAGCCCTCTCAATCATCACGTACGTTGAGTTCCACCGCGTTTCATTGTTCATGACAACCTCGAGCTCGGTCGTGGATTCCTCGCAGAGCCGATATCCCTCGTAATCCTGCTCCTGGGCTATTCGCTTGAACTGTTCACTCCGCTGCGGCGATGAACGGATAAACTTGACAATGTTGCGGAGCTTCCCAATGGGTCCCTTCGTGCGCCAATGATCCAGGTCCTGCTCAACAAGACCGCGCATGCCGTTGATGTCAGACTCCAGCTCGAATGACTCGGCGTCTTTGCCAAAGAGAAAGGCACGCGCGACGAGATTGAGCATGTGGCCATAGCATCGCATCCGGCGGGCTTTGATATCAACAGGTCTCATCGATGGATCGAGCCGCTGGTACATATAGTACAGGCAAGTATCATTTGCCGTCATGTTATCAGAGATAGCACAGCCAACGCGCCCCTCAATCTCCCATTCGTGGACGATGTCGATCAGAGAACCGGCGAGGTTCTCGCCGCTATGAGCACCAAATTGACGACGCAGAGCCAGCAGACGGGATTGCTGATGACCCAGTTGATCTATAAAGTGCGCAAATACAGCCATGATTGCAAAGCGATTCGGTGACGTCCAGAGGTCGAAGCTAATGTGCACCGCTGTCAAAGCGTTGCGGAGCTCTGCTTTGATGGTATCCCGCTTCGCTTCAAATATCTCTCTAGTGACAGAACTACCACTCCACGCCATCTGGAGTACTAAATCACTGTCGAAATGGTTGAAGATCTTCCGAAGAAAGCTGTGCTCGAAGATGGTGAATGGCACATCGCTATCAATGACGAAGCCGACGCTTAGTTCTTGGATGGCCTTTATTTTCGCCCTTGGTATGGCGCTCTGTTCAAGCCGGCGCCTTTTCGGTGTTGCACCAGAATAAATATCAATGACACCTTCATCACCAGGACTTGACTCGCTAGACTAGCTAGCTGGGGTGATCCGGTGAGCTCTACGCAGGTCTGTCAGCTGCTGGATATCTTGTCGATGAGATTGAACGGGATAAGCACAGACTTTCGAAGATGGTCCGCTGCGGAAGACGTGGCTTGCACCGAAAAGAACTCCGCTGCGCCTCTCATATTACATCGATTGCAGCACCAGACGTGACCTATCGGTAGATCCTGATAGTTCAGCTCGACTAGGAAGGTCCCGTGCGACCTAATCCAGCTCTTCCTGCCCTTTGCACCTTTTCGAGCTAACAAATCCTCCTGGACGAAGCGACGGTTCTTCCAGGTAATCTTGGGCAGATTCTCAATGGTCGGGTTGGGAGGTAAAGCTCCAACGGCTGCTTCTTCCAACTGCTTGGCAACCGTTTTAGGCTGAGACAATCGTGAGAAGACGGAAGAAGGAGGTGTAGGGCAAGGTGTCAATGTTGTTGGCGGAAAGCCAGCTGGCGACGGGGAGAGTGGCGAGTTCGACATCCTACTGGTGAAATGGAATAAAAACCACGTGTAGAAGGGGATTATTTTGATGGCGCGACATGGTTGGAAAACGCGTTCCACATTGCATACGCGCGGTGGGGTCATGCGTTAGATCACGATGCAAGGTGTGTGAAGTCGCGATTTGTAACAACCAAATCTGCTGGGACTTCTATCATCATGTAATTTAGTATGTGTAAGGAAGTACTTTCAGTTTGAGTCATTTTAATTGGTCGTACACCCTTGTCGTGACCCCTCTGTAGGCTTGTGCCACTCAAACTCAACTCCCGAGCAACCAGGCCCCTCGACAAATAACAGTCCTCAAATCTTGAGGACCAACGTTCCTCAGACATTGGCCTCTCCCGTCTTTCCCGAGTCCAAGTCAGTACTGGTCTCCCCGCTCTCAGCTCCCAACTTCCTTGTCCACTTTTCCACATCGGGAAGGCAGAGAAAGGAAAAGGCGTGAAAACACCCTCCGTCCAAAGTTACGAGTCCTGATCCCAGGTTCGCGGTCCACGTCTCGCAAGACTGCACGTTCCAAGCTTGTAGGGGATCTTCTTTCATCACACATGTGCCTGCTTTGTTGCCTTCTTGTCAATAGGAGGTCAAATTCCGCTTGGGTAGATGCACAAAATCTTAGCTCTCTGATCGGAGTTTTCCTCACGCCCCGACTGAAGGCACTCGACAGAGTTAGCGAGATGACAAAGCATGTTGGCAGCTTGCCGACACTAGTCGAGGCATCCCATCCATTGTACGAATTCATGGCTTGGTTCAGCGCCCGCATCTTGATCCATCAAGCCTGCCCAGCCCCCTCCCCCCCGGTCGCCGTGCCTCCATTGGCCAACGCCCCGGACCAAAAACACAGATCGCACCTGCAATCAGTTCCGACGAGCCCCCGATTGAGTGCCAAGCATCACACTAACATCCCCCCTGTCCGCGTCTGTTAGTGCTTACTGCCTGTCTCAGAGTAGGCACTCGAGGCCATCTCGACTACATTGGGGTAAACCCAGAGGCCCCAACTGCAACTGTCCAATGGACACATCCAGCTCAGGTCAGCTCGGACTCAGGTGAGGGAGTGTGGCGAGACCAATGAGGTAAACTCCCACCAGAAGCAATGCGCAGCTGCCGATGGGCCCCAGTCTCTGGTAGAGCATGTCGGTGTCAGTTAAGAACTTGCAGTGCCGTGCCAATTCCACTCACGTCTAGCAAAGATCCTCGCTTCACCCAGCACGGCGGTAGCAACTGACAGTTCCTCCTCCACGGGCTCCCTTGCCTACAATGACTGCTCAAGACTTGCTTCGCGAGTATCAGGGCCATATTGTGCCTCAGAGCTACAATGCCGGCTTCGTCGCCCTCAGCTTCGTTGTCAGCTTGATTGGTGCTGGCTCGACGCTCGAGCTCATCAACAGACGAACTGGCCTCCGGGGTCTCTTCAATCAGTATGCTTCTCCCTCGGCCGTCTCAAACCTGACTCTTGTTATTAGACTTGATTGTTGACTGAAACAGTTTACTACTCATGAGCTCCGCCGTTACGATGGGTGGAGTGTCCATCTGGTGCATGGTATGTAATTGCCCGCCTTACACCTGATTCGTTTCACGTACTTACCAGGTCCTTTAATATGCAGCACTTTATCGGTAACCGAGCCATCGATCTCGCCGACGGAGAACCAGATATGCGGGTGGCATACTCGAGCGGATTCACTGCCGTATCCTTCTTCGTCCCCATTCTGGTGCTTCTAGCTGCCTTCGTCGCCGTCGGTACCAACAACTCCGTGTCCTGGTGGAGGCTGATCACCGGAGGAGTTCTCTGCGGCACTGCCGTCTGCGGAATGCATTATCTTGGTAATGCTTCCATCGATAACTACACATGCGTCTACCGACCAGCATACGTCGTCAGTTCCGCAATTATCGCCATTGTTGCCAGCAATGTGGCCCTAGCCATGTTCTTCGTCTTCAGAGCCATGTGGGCTAACTCGTGGTGGAAGCGAGTCATTTCAGCCGTAGTGCTCGCCGGCGCTGTGTCTGGGATGCATTGGTGTGCTGCCGTTGGAACTTATTATCGACTTGTCAAGATCAAGCCAGAGGGCAATGAGCCGTCGAGAAGTGCCACTGTAGTTGTGGTCATCTGCTTGGTGAGATCATGGACTCCTGTCAGCATGCATGTAAACCCCGTGTGTCGCTAACCTGCAACAGTCACTCAGTGCTTGTTTCATCATTGCCATCTCAACCATCCTCAGAGCGAGAAACATGAGGCGATCTGCCCTCCGTGCCCAGCAGATCACTCTTGGAGCCGCCATCTTCGACAAGTCAGGGAGGATCCTCGTTGACCCGGATGGATTCATTCCTAGCACGGTCGTGACTGACTCCTTCTTGGAAAAGGTGAGTGTCCCCTACCTGAAGCTCCGATGACCGCAGACTGACCGAGGCAGAATACCAAGGAAGGTTTCAGTATTGGCCACCCGCTTTTCCATTGGATGTTTCTAGCCTCCAGGAACTGGGGCATGATCTCGAGTCTGGTCGGAGGCATGAGACAGCAAGTATCGCAGCTGCCGCACTCACGTACGCATAAAGACGGACGACGTGGCATTCAGCTCGTAACTGACCACGGCGAGATGATTGAAAGTTACGACATGATCTTCCGGGAACTCTTTTGTCTCGCTGCGGCGGTGCTTGCTGGCCGGCTTAGAAAGGATCTCACGTCAATCGGAGTGTTGTGGGAGGAGATTTTGCCAACAGGTGCGAACGGCAGACGGCCGCGGGCTCAACAACAAAAACCTGGCCAGGGGGGATTTGCGCCGGAGGCTATCGAGATCGGTGGTGATAAACATGGCAGCCTCGACATGGCGGAGAAGGGAGTCAACATCCGACAGCAGGACTACGGGCGTGGATCGCTGATGTTCTTGATCAGCCGTGCCGATTCGGATCGTGACGCCGAACGATTTGTGTCAGCCGGCTATCGATTCGCCGAGCTGCATCAGGTCAGCGAAATCATCAGGTCGAGCATGCATATCAAGAGCCACGAGTTCGAGACGAAACTACGGAATATGTCAACTTGCACAAGCGAGCAGAACCAACTGCTCCCTGGCGTGCATCTAGGCTTCTTTGCAATTCGAGCCCGAGTCAGTTCGGGGTTCGAGGTCCTCGCCCGAAAGGGTGCCCGAAATCTGCTCCCATCCATGGCTCTTCCATTCAAGACGCTCGAGGATTGGCAGGTCCAGTTCCTTATGCAGTTTACCAATATGTCGGTCTCCAGGATCCTCCAGAGCTTCAAAGACGACCATGCATCCCAGCGAACCACTCGGGAGGCTGAGTTTGCAGGACAGCTCTCAGATACTATCAAGGCTCTGCGAGAGTGGACGCAAGAACCCCTTTTCGAGGACGCCGTTCTCACATCGACTACAGTCCGCGTGCCTTGCCGAGGCGACGAAGGGCAGTCGGAAGCAACCATGATCGCGATGCGGCTAGTGATCCCCATCCATTCGGTGCTGAGTAGCCCCAACTGCGAGTTTGTTCCTCTTAGCTTCTTCAAGATGCGACAGGTGTTGCCGCAGTTCAACCAAGATTTCATGCAAGGCGTTCATCTGGAATTCGGACATGTTCCTAAGACGATAGATCGTCGCGAAGGACCCCAGGACAGCACCACTGGGCTTTCATCCAACATGTGGCTATTTGGACGATCCGATACCTTGGTAGGGGCGCGACGAAAAGCGAAGTCCGTGTTCGCCACACTCAGTGGCAGGTGGCTTCCATCATCTGACTCAGCACGATCAAGGTCAAGCTCAACCATCAATCTCTGCCCGCCTGGAAGCGTCAACCGGGCGAGGTCGCTTGATTCGACTGATGATTCAGGGGCGTACCCGGCGCGGGACGAGCTACCACAAGCAACGCCGTCATATGGCGGCATCATGGTGTTCCAGGAAATCATCATTGATGTAGAGGAAGGGAAGGAGGCAGCAAGGGCGCAGAACAACGGTACCGAAACTTCGAATACGATCGTCCTGGAGAAGACAAACTCGAAGTCGTCGCTAGGAGCTGGCATCGAGTTGCAGACCATGGGCCATTTTGGTACCAACGTGCAGGCTGGAGCCCAAGTGTCTAAGGACATTGACGCTCGCAGAGGCACGCCAAGACATGTTGCTTCGTTCGTTGATGTCTTGTTTTCTGAAACAGTGGAGAGTCGCTGAGGCGGACCACGTGGTTAGACTGGGCTTGTAGGTCACTCTTCTCCCGCCGTCCCGCCTCCTACCACCGGCGCAGATGGCACTTTCAAGCTGCCTCGTTTCCCTCGCGTCAGGTCGCGCGACGAACAATTAAACAAGCTTCGAGGCAGCTCCCGCTCCGGTATTCAGGAGTATGATGTGCTCATTATTGGAGGCGCTGCCACTGGTGCCTACGTCGCTCTCCATGCTGCCACTCGCGGCCTCAAGGTTGCTGTTGTCGAGCGCGACGACTTCAGCAGCAGCACCAGACAGCACCCCATCTGAGCTCCTGGTTGCCCATAATGCTACCTTTGACAAGTGGTCTTCCAAGCCGTTATTTTGAATAATGGTACTTATCTCTTGGCGGTCAAGGATACGTATAAGAAAAGGGAGGTGAGGAACTTGGACGATGATTGACAGAAGGAGATGGCCAGTGTGGGAAACAGGCGGTCCATAATGGGCTCCTGGACTGGACCGCCCATTTAAGGCCCATATTGTCAGGTGAGTAAATAGTGCAATCTGATTAACTGAGCTTGGTGGGAAATATGATTATTAGACCAGCCTACGTACAGTACATAAGTTAAATACCTTCGATATCGGTGCTTTAATGCAGCCGTTGCAGCGAAAAATGTTGGCCTGACTGCGCAGGCAGCTACTGAAGCCTGGCTAGGTACCATCAATTATTCTACACCCTAACGACTTCTGCCTATCGCTATGACTCAATATCCTATGTTGCCTAGAAGGCTTTGATGGTATTAAAAGTAACTAAATGCCCTTCTGTTGCCATTTATGTCATTGCTGTGGAGTAACTGAATCCAGTGATCGGAATGGTCTGGTCTGACTTGGTCTTGGTCTGGTCTAGACCGCCAAGACTTGGTCTGGTCTAAGGATTTCTCAAGACCATGGTCGGACCGGTCTTAATGGTCTGGACCGGTCTGGCTATAAATAGATCGGGGTGGCTGGATCTTAGACTAATGCAGTTAGAACATTGAGTACGGAATGAAATTATGAGCCCCTGAGAACAGCTTGAGTTTTCCACTCACATAAAACAATCAAGTCCATAACAACCTGCTTGTATGCTATTGTTATGGAGTCATCAACTCCACCCTTACCGTCTCCATTGACTATAATGGTACCAAATTCAACGTCTCTTACACCATCTCCTGTCCCTACGTCGTCACCAACCCCTACTCTATCACCAGCCCCTGTTCGATATCACGAACCTCCGGATGAGTTCGTACAGGACCGTATCACCTACGTGAAACGCGCGACAATTACAAAGAAGGGATTTCGTCTAGGTTCATCACACATCTGGAAGTATGGCCTCCAATACATTCGAGGTAGCGATAAGAAAGAGGTGTATTACTGTCACGAGTGCACGGCTGGAAAGAACAAGCAAGAATTGTTTGTTATCAATGGCACTTCTAAGGTCAGAAATCACCTAGAACAGAAGCACCAGATTGATCCCCAGAGTGGTATCAAGAAACATAGTTCGACACGGAAGTCTGTACTGGATCAGCAGAAGAGCGCGGCTGCTACTAATACCTTCTTTTGGAAAGACTCAATGGAGAAGTTCAAAGAGCTTCTAATTCGTTGGATTGTGTACTGCCATATTGCTTTCTTTCAACTAGAAAATCGGTATTTCCGAGAACTACTCTTCTTTTTGAATCCGGCACTTCTCAACCACCTTCCAAAGGCAGCGAAAACTATTCGAAGTTGGGTTATGGACGCCTTTCTGTCGAAGAAGCAGCGGCTCAGAGAGGACCTCCAGCGCTCGCGGAGTAGAATCTCCATCTCCTTCGATCTCTGGACTTCGCCAAACCCTTACGCTATTCTAGGTGTCATCGCCATGTGGATTGACACTACTGGCAAGCGACGAACTACCGTTTTGGGTATACGACGTGTGTACGGCGAACACACTGGCGAGAATCTTGGATCAGTTGTTCTTGAATTGCTAAAAGAATATGATATTGGCGGAGATGAGATTGGATATTTCATGCTGGATAATGCCTCGTCAAATGATACCGCTGTTGGATTCATACTCAAGGAGCTCTGCCCATGGATGGACTCGAAACAACGTCGCCATCGCCGACTTCGCTGCTTGGGCCACATTGTCAACCTCTGCTGCCAGGCGTTTCTCATGGGTCGGAACTGTGAGAAGTATCTAGCAAAGCTTGAAAAGCACTATCAACGCGGAGACTATGTGAAGGTGGAAGAGCTCTGGAAAAAATTTGGATGTTTAGGTCGGCTTCACAACCTCGTACGATACATTAGGCTTACTCCACAACGCCGTGAGGAGTTTGCTGCAATCATTATCGGCGGAGATCTCTCTGAATTCGACGGGCTCGAGCTTATCCAGAACAACTCGACACGCTGGAATTCATGGTTTCATTCAATTACACGGGCATTGAATGTTCGGGAACGCTTAGAGATCTTCTCAGCTCGCCATGTACCTGGGAAAGGCTCTCAAGGGATTGCGAACTTTAAACTTGATGGACAGCACTGGTTCGAGCTTGAAAAGATTGAACTCGCTCTAAAAGACTTCTACGCTGCAACTTTGCTTTCTGAAGGTAAGAAGACGTCACTTGCTGACTGGTTTTCAACTTTGGACTGCCTTCTTCGAGAGGTAAGCGAGACGAAGGATCACTACCACGACATCCACACTGAGGACGATAATAACTTTACATGGAAGTACCTTCAAAGCTGCGCAGATGCCGCGTGGTCAAAATGCGCCGAGTACTACAACAACCAGCAGCTGAATTGGCAGAATCGATTCCCTGAAGATACTGACCTTCCACCGGCATACTATGCGGCTCAAATCCTCGATCCATATCGCAAGTGGGCGTGGTTCAGGCAAGAGTGGGTTCTTCACGGCGACGAAGAGAAGAAGAGGTGGTTTGATAACGCACAATCAGCGGTGAAGCATCTCTGGGAGACAGCGTATAAGGGAAGACACCCTGTTGAGATGCTGCCACCACCGGCCAGGAAGGAGAGAGCTCCTGACCCAGCATTTGATCGCCAGCGGGAACATAAGCGTATTCGAACAGACGCTCCGGTCTCCACAACAGATTTGTATGAACAATATATTTCTACCGACAGGCTCCATGACGACGAGGCAGGTTACGATGACGCCATTGCGTACTGGCTATCTCGTTATGACTCCCAGAGAGATCTCGCTCGCTTCGCTCTGGATCTGTTTGCGATCTCACCCATGTCAGATGAGTGCGAACGCCTTTTTAGTAGCGCAAAGCTTACTATAGTTGATCGCCGTGGTAGGCTGAAAGCAGATATCATAGAAGCTTGTGAGTGTCTCCGGGCTTGGTATGGAAAGCCCCAGGTTGAGGATGACAGTGATAGCGAGGATAGTGAGAATGATAATGAATGGGTTGATAGCTATTCGTAAAACACATTTCCTTTCTTCCTTCCACTACTTCAACTGTCACGGGGCCAGAGGCTTTGCAGCAAGCATAGCGTGTATTGACGAAGAGGTCGGCTCAGGGAGCAGAAAACGTTCTGCCCTTGAGCGACAATACCGTATTTATCCGAGCGTACACGTGACCTGTCAGGTGGGACCCTGACAGCCTCATTCTTGGCGGTCTTGTTGGTCTAACCGGTCTACCAGACCGGTTATTATGTAAGCAGCTGGTCTGGTCTGGTCTGGGGGTCCAGACCAGACCAGACCAGACCATTCCGATCACTGCTCTCAAGGCTCTACAAGAACAAAATCAGTCCCTTCGCCTGGAGCATTTTCATACACATTGGCACCTCAATCGCCATGGTGTTCACCGGTTACTACTGGAGCCTCGGCATCGACCCGATCGGATAGCCGCCGGTTCGAGTACTAGGAGACCACAATCAAGTACCTAGAGAGAGCCAAGTGCATTCGAGGCAGTTCAGGCAACAACACGGCCAAAGGCACAACCTAAATGCAGCAGATGCCACCAGATAGGTCATACAATGACTTCAAAGACATGCCCTCAACGATACGAGGAGCTTTTGAAGCCACTAGCACCGACGGCGCAGGCACGACCATTGCCGACGACATCTTCATCAGCATTATCCTTGCACGCGAGAGAAGCTTCAAGACCAACGTCTTCGGGATCATCAGATCAGGCAGAGTCAGTGAAAGATAGTGCCAGTTGCATTATCGTCAGTCTCGACAGCGCGGATAACATAGTACCGGCAGCATCATCAGCAGCACCGTTGGCACAGACAAAGATAGTGCCGACATCAAGGTATGACGATCCTGGGGCTATCTATCAGAGATATGTTGCTGCTCGAGATGCTTGGTACAAGGTGCAGCCTCGTGGCAGTATTAAAACTAACCAGCAGTATCGGAGGGCGCTAGGTCTACCTCTGCGGTACGACAAATCCAGCTATCAATGGTGTCTCGATTGGAAGCAGATGGGTAAGCGCTGCGATACTCCAAACGGCTCCAGAGATTGGACTAAAGAGGAGATGATGGCCTATTTAGATTGGAGCAAAGCAGAAGATGACCGTGTCGAGGCTCAGGTAGCTGTGGAGATGGAACGCAACCCTTTTTCCAGCAGAAGAGGTATGCATGATATTTGGGAGGCGGCAGCGGCAGATAATGAGGCCCAGCAGGCCATTCATTCCGGTAGATAACCAAGAATTCATAACCATTTGAAATCATAGTATTCTCAAAAGTAAAAACTGCATCAGAGCGCAATTTCGACAGGCCAAATTGAGGGCTGACATAATCCGCACGCCTAGGCGTGTCCCTATGGGGCTCCCTCTAGGTCCTAGAGATTATTAATCTAGGTGATAATAGGGAGTAAACTTTTAATGTATTTATTAATATTACTAATACTAGTAACAGAGATAGCCATGAGATTATCTAATTATATAACGTAACGTACATGATAAGCAGAACTTATCGTGGGGTCGTTTTGCGAAGTAATTTCGGGAAATCGTATGTGATTACACAACTACCATCTGATAAGTGCCCGGCGCCGCGCACGCGAATATCTCGACGGTTATGAGCCAAATCGATGCAATTCCAGGGCTGGAGGACTGCTACGCTCTGGCGGTCCGTTTGGTTCAAGAGCGACGCTGTATAGGCGAGCGGGCGCTGAGATATTTGCGTGTGCAGCGGCTGGGGGGCCAGGCTTCGCTGCAAGGACTACGACATAGCAATGCGCTGATCCTGCTGCTCCTTAATCTTCAAAAAGAAAAATTCAAAAAAATAATACGCCTTCTAGATAGATAGATAGATAGATAGATACGGACTAGTTACCGCTATAAATATATAAAGATCCTACCTGACGGCCAGCTTACCGTCGACGAGGGGCGGTCCGCCTCCTCCCTAGCCGAGCCCAGCGCCCCCGATGGCCCTGGTCCCGAGTCGGCCTTGGTCCCGGGTCTGGGTCATCGGGCACGGGGGTCCCTACCTGTACCCGTATCCGGCCCTGGCCCTGGCCCCGCCGGCGGCGCTGTTTGAGCTCGTCGACGAGCCGGTTCAAGCTCCGGCCGGCGCGTAAGAGCTCTAGCTCTGCAACTGCCTCCTCCTCGCTCTTGTCGGACGCCGTGCGGGCCAAGAGCTCGTCCCAGATCACCTTCCGGCGACAGAACTGCACCCTGATCCCGTTCCCCGGGCGCCAGCGGCTTCCCCACGTCTCTTCTAGCACCCGTACGGCCGGCTGACCTGCAATCCATTCCTCCCACTCCTTCCAGACATCCCGCACTGTAAAGTCCTTGGCCAGGGCTGCAACGACGGGCATACCTGGTACTGGAGGCTCTGGAGCCGGAGCCGGAGCCGTATTGAAGTTCAAGGTAGGGGCTGTCGACGGCGCCGGCGCCGGCGCCAGCGACACTGCTGGCCCGGCTCCAAAGTGGCCGGTAAAGGTGATTCGGACCTTGCCCTGGAGCAGGGAATCGAGACCGGCCTGGATTCCCTCTAGCCGGGCCTCTAACCGGATGGCGAGTCGCTGGTTATTCTGTAAGAGGGCCTCGCGCGTGCTCTCTAACACGCCGCTTAGCTCTGGCAGGGCGCGTTGTACGAGCAGGCTTAACGGCTCCGTAGCCCCTGCCGCGTCGGAGCGAACGGCGACGGCGAACTCGTCCCATTCAGACCCGTTGAAAGGGGCATAGGCGAAGAAGGGCAGCGACGGGTAGCGAGGCTGCAAGACAGCCAGGTCCTGTAAGAGTACTATGCGCAGGCGCCGCATAAGCTTAAGGAAGCCGTCAGCGGCTAGGTCGTCGTCGTCGAGGCCGCCTTCTGCCCAGCATTGCCGGCGCGCGCGCGCTTCAAAGCGAGGCTCCCACTCCTCGATCCACGGCCAGAGCTGCTTTTGTAAGACGTACGGGGGTTCATTAGCCGCACGCGCGAGGAAGTAGTCCCCCGGTGACGCCGAGAAGCCGGCGACGATACGCATGAACTGGCGCGGTAGGTGCGTAAGATAGGCCTGGCAAAGCACGCTCTGGTTCCAGCGGCCGGCCTGCGAGATCTGTGCGAGCGACGTGCCGTGGGTCTCAGCGTCCTGGGCGCCTACCCTGCGCGGGAGGTGAGTCTTCTTTGACGCGACAAGGCCAGCGGCGCCGAAGATACGCCAGGTCTCTTGTAGCTGCGTCGGGTACGAGAGCTCCTGCTCGCGGTCCCGTCCAACAAGGACCTTGATCCGATACCAGTCCTGGCGGCGCCGGAAGGACGGGGGCGACTCGCCGGCGACGTGCCAGCGCCAGAAGAAGAGCTGTGCCAGAGCCCCTTGCGTACAGAGCAAGGGGTCCTTATGCCGGAGGGCGCCCATGAACTCTTTCTTTGCCGTCTTGTTCAGCTTACCGTCTCGCAGAAGGGTAACGAGGCAGCCACAGGGGGTCGGGCCTTCTGAAGACGGATAGTCGAGTAGGGATAGGTCTGCAAGCTCCATCTTACGGCGGTTCTCCCCTCGTAGGAGGTAGTAGTGGCCAAATAGGAGGTCGACTCGCGTACGGAGGTTTTGCGGCATGTATGCGGCCCCGCTGAGAAGGAGATCCTGGATCCGGAGCCATTCATCGTGCGAATAGCCGGCCTGGATCCCGTCGGTTCCGCGGTCTTTAAAGGAGGCGCGGTCGTGCTTCCCCCGCTGTCGGCCCCGTTGCTCAAGGAAGCCCCGTACGGCGGCGCCCCTGGGGTTCTCCGTGTTCGCGTTACCGTGGGCTACCTGGAGCCGCCAGAGCTCGATAACGGCCGCGATATAGGCGTCGATAGTGCCCTTCGTAAGCAGAGATCCTTCGGCAAGGTCTGCTGCAGCCGGCGCAAGGGCCGTGGGTGGCACGTAGCCCTCGCGGTCGTCCGCGAGCAGCTCGGCGGCCTCGACCAGGGGGACCTCTAGGGCTTCGGCTAGGCTTTCGGCCTCTGCCAGGGCCGCGGCCTCGAGCTGCTCCTGTTCAAGCTGCTGCCGTAACTGTACCGCCTTGCCTTTGCCCTTACCCTTACCCTTACCCCTACCCCGTGCCCGTGGCTTCTTCTGCGGCGGCGCTACGCGTCGTAAGAGGATATCCTCTTTGAGCCACGCCGCTAGCTTGTCCGGCGTTACGAGCTCGCCGTCGGGCCAGCTATAGAGTGAGCCGTCTGCCGCAGCCCGGGGCGTACGGCACCAGGCCTATAGGTTTTCGTCTGTTAGCCGTCCATGGGGCTCCTGCGTAAAAAGAGGGAAGGGAAAGGGGGAAGAGAGGGGGGCGGCCGGGGAGGACGCGCCTTCCACTCCCGCTGCTTCGCAGCGTAACTCCGCGCCGTGTTCGCCGGCTGTTCGTCCTTCTTCGCCTGGAGGCCCGCCCTCCGGGCGGCGCGGGCGCGCTCGTCTGCGGCCGTGTACGAGTCGTCTGCGGCCATCTCGGTCGATCGAGGCCTTTCTATGTGGTGTCGTTTTTCCGTCCGGAGCTAGATAAGTTGCGGGGGACTTATCAAACGCACTTATCAGGCGTCGCGCACACGATTTCACGGGCCGCCTTTTGCGGGGGATAAGTTGTCACGTGGTCTAAGCGAATTACGACGTAATTGCGGGCACCATCGATAAGCATGTGCACCAAACAAGTATAAAGGGGTTGGAAGCTTTAGAAATGAAGGTGGCCGTTCAGAATGCGCGGATTACTGGCCTCGAGGAGCAGATGGCCCAGGTGCAGCGAGGGAAGAAAAGAAAGGCGGTACCAAACCCGAACCGACGATTCATGGCTGTGGCGGAGGCTCTAACGGCTGGAGAAGTTCTTCTTGGCTCAAAGGAGGTAGAAATAGAGGTGGATGTGGACGAGGAGGTCGAGTCGGTGATTGAGGTGGGTGTCAGGTCAGAGGACGAAAGTGATGACTTTATGGTCGTAACAAAGCACTGCCAGCGCACACGCAGCGGTCGGGAGGTCAAAAAACCACGCAGACAGTGAAATTGAGCAGTTTTCTAGAAACTTTCTCCAAAGCCTCATTTATTAATTGAGAATCGGGCCTATTTTTGTGGACATCAAAATTTGGATTTTGTATGGGAGGAGCGAAATTTTAGTTATGCATTAGGTGGGGTTATGCATTAACCTTAGGTGGTCCTGGATGGTAGGTTGAGGGATTTTTGTTCCACTCGCTTGTCTGTTTCACTCGCTTATCATGTCTAAAAGAAACCTATAAGATCCTTCGTGGCCCTAAAACCCTATATAATAGACTCCTAGCTTTGCCAGGCGTACCATTTATACTTCTAGGTGCGCGATTAAATCCTCTTAAAAACAGGCACCGTCGGTAATTGATGCACCTCCGGTGACACGGCAGCAGGCTGTGAAAGCTTTTACGGCATCGTCCATCTGTTAACTCAAGTTAGCTCTTGCTTAAGCGCAAAAGTGGTCTATAGAAGAACTTGCCGAATTGTGGGAGAGAACTTGGCCAGAGTAAACGCAAGAGGTGGATAAACTATTCCAATGTCCCAGGACAGCGCCTCCCTGAGGGAATGTAACACCTTTGCCAGTTAGACAACAGGTATTTCCGACGTCATTGGCATGAGTTTTAATAGCGTCGGGTGTAATGCAATAACACCCGTTCCACTACTTGGGTAGGGCCTAGAGACCGGCCCCCCTTAGCTTGTGGTATCACTCCGCAAGCTCCGTGCCCAAGCACGGGGGGTGCACTGACTGGGAAAAGGGGCTGCTGACAGGGAAAATTGGGGTACCTCAATTTGGCTGCAAAACCCGTCAAATGAAGGTACCGACTTTCCCTCGGTTAGTAACATAATTCAGACCGGACTAACCCCTCCATCTGCATCCACGGGACA
>JACTAS010000266.1:0-15755 GCA_014884825.1 Fusarium sp. 190-020-2 | reverse complement strand
AAAAGATATTAACTATAAATTAATATTAAAATAAAACCAATACTTAATAGGCAGTTAATTATACCTTAGATTATAGTTTTATTTACTTTTTATATACTTATTTATTATAGTTAATTTTTAATATATTTTAATTATTATTTTCTAATTAATACTTAAATTTAATAAATATTTATAATCCTACTAACCCTATCCTTACTTATATTATTAATATTATAATAAATAATAAGATTTTAATAATAATAATTCTTTAATATTTTTATTTTTATTTTATTTCTTTTTTATATTAAAGTTAAAGTTATATATTTATTTAATTAAGATATAAATATTAAATATCTCCTATTTATATTAATAGTATATTAATATTATAGCTAATTTACTTATTTAGTTATATAATCTATCTTATAACTTATTTATTCCTCTTTTTGCCGCCAATACTAAATTTAGTTATAACTTCAGGTCTTTAACTTCAGGCAACTAAACTCACATAAAACTTAATACATTTTTCCTCCAAACCCCGCCATTACCCCGCTTCTATCCCAGTCACGCTCTCGTAGTCCAAGACAATGACTAGCCTGGTCTATCTGGTACTCTTTCTTAGAGCAAGCCCTCCTCCACTATTATATCTATACTAACCTGACCTCCTCTATAGTCACAGGTTCTTAGTCTTCTCCAGTACCTCCTTGGCCTGCTACCGGATATCCTTAAGCTACTTGTTATGCAAGCTGCTGTTAAGGGCCCTAAGGAACCCCCTCTCCCTCCTGCTTGGCTATACCCCTCTACATAGCTTCCTTTCTAGATCCTTAAGCTTCTGCTTCTCGTATTTAAGGAAGTCTTTATTAATTAGAGGGTTCTTATAGATAGACTATATAAGCAGGAGGATCTTGTAACTAAAGATTGCTATCTTAATGCAGCTAGCATTATCCTTATTAAACCAGGCCTCTCCGATATAGCTATTATATGCAGTATATCGCCCTTGCCATTATTTCGCCTAAGAGCTTCTTTAATCTTAGGGATTATATTATGGCCTTTAGTTAGATAAGGCTTGTTGGGCCTGGGTGCCTGCAGGCTTCTTTAGATAGGCATCGTGACGGGGCAGCTGTGATGCTGTTAGCGGTTGCGGCTAGAAGGTATGGAAAGTCAGGTCGGGTCGGATGACTTACTGCGTGATAGATAATTGAAGCGTGGTATGCAGCAGAGGTCGATGAAAGACCTTTTAGGTAGGTTATAGGAAGAAGGTTGGGGCTAGCTGATAAGCAGGGCTTTTTAGCTGGCATATATGCAGCTAGGTTTAGGCTATAATTAAGGCAGCTAATTATAATAATTTAACTTAATAAAGCTTTACTAGCTATAAGGGTAATAAATATTTAAATTATATTAGATTCTAGAAATGCTTAGATATACCTTTTAAGGCTAACTTATAAACTTAAAATAAAAAAAAATAAATAAATAAATAAATATTAAATATAAGTAAATGTTTTAAAGGAAAGAAATATATAATAATAAAGATATAAAATATAATATATTATTTTACTTTAGTTTTTAAAAAATTTAATATTAATAAGTTTTATATTATTTTTCTTCTTTTATATTAAGAACTATATGCCTTTTAAAGTTATTATAAAGTTTGCTGCCTTAATTACTATCTTTAGTATAGTCGCGCCTACTCTTGCCCTCCCTTAGTTTCTATCTACCTATAAGTTTATTCCTTAAGAGTAAATCGCCCTAGTCCAGGCAACTATAAGTATGCTCCTACTATAGATATTAGTTCTAAATATCTATAACCTCTAGGTATTATATACTAACTGTTTAACAAAGCTTGCAGTCCCTGCCCGGGCCTTGACACTTTAGCCAACCACGGCTACCTTCCTCGTAGCGGCAAGGACATAACCCTCAACATCCTCAAGGATGACATACTTACCGGTTTCAATATTGAGCACGCAGATGCTGTCCTTCTTTTTATGCAGGCTATCAGGACTAGCCTTAACTACCCAAACACCTGCTTTAATCTTGCTAACCTCAGCCGCCATAATATTCTTAAGCATGACATTTCTCTGAGGTATATCACGCCAGTATTTACTCATAACTAATGCTGATACTAGCAACCTAGTTGCTCTAATGCTTTCTTTGCTGACCTAAACCTATTTAATAAAACCATCTAGGCCAGATCCCTTACCTACTTTCCAGACAACCTAATAACAGTTAAACGAGTCGCTAAGGCAAGAATAGGTCTCCTGGCCACCTTTAACAGGACCAACCCCAAGCACTTACTATCCAGGCTAGCTAACGGCTTTAGGTAAGGTGAGATAGCTTCCTTCTTTAAGATTATAGCTAATAGCACTACCAGCATAGTAGAGAAGAAGTTTATTAAGTATTGGCTAAGTAAGTTGCTTTTTATTCTTTATTATACTATTACGAGGAGGCTAATAATGACTTTTTACTATAGAGAACGAGCATATACCTACTGAGATTAGATAGCAGTAACGTACTACTACTATACAAGGCATTAAGCATATCGAGTTTACCAGGAAGCTTATGCAGGCTGCTAGTGTTACCCGTCGTGACATAACGAGCGATGCTTATGGTCGCGAGCTGGTTCAGTAAAGTTGTAGTGGCATAGAAACACAAGTCTTTAGCATTCTTTCAAGGAGGGCTGGCTTCCCCCTAGCGCAATGAACGGACTATTGCTACAACAGTGGGGGCAAGTTGCATTACAATCACAAACGGGGCCCGACGTTCTATGTATATGTTATTTCTTCTTTTCTACCGAAACGCTCTACATGTGCCTTGATTTTTAATCCAACTTCTCGACGGTCAGTCGTATTTCGCCACCTTTCATCTGGTGCGGCTCGGCCCGCAAGTGGCTCCTCCGGTTTGTTTCTTTCCGAGCCAGGCATATCGCACAAATTCGGCGGATTATGTATAAATATAGTCTCTCAACTGGCGACACTCCAGTATATTTATTCAAGCTTATGATCTGACTCTATAGATACAAGACGTTCCTTGTAATTCTTAGAAGCCTCACGATTCTTGTCAATCTTCTCTTTATTCTTCTTAATAAACTCTCGGCCCTCTTTCCGATGCTCCTTAGATAGTGGTTCGGGAAGGATACCCGGGAGTGGATTATACCACTGCTCTTTAGGAACTCTTGTTCCATCAACTCCGCGAAAGACTGTCTCTTCCTCCTTATCATAAGGGCCGCGGTCTAATAAAGCTTTTATTAACGCAGGCCTCAGAGCAATTGCATAGTGGATATTGCGATCAGCATCAAGGTAGCGGAAAATCCCGTCACGGCCGAGGTGTACAATGCCTAATAGGTCTAGGTCATGGCGCTCCATTTTATATAGAATGTCGCTCATTTCTTGTTGTTCTGGCGAAAGATCTTTATATGCAATGCCGGGGCAAGTTGCTTCGGCATGAGCTGCCTCTTGATGCTCCGAACCAGATTGAGACATAATTGGAGAATATTTCATCGAATGTTAACTGGCGGTGAATTGTGAGAGATAAAGGCCCAACATGGGAGTGGGCTTATCTTTAAATAAACCGGATTTCAGTAGTGATGACATGTGATAGTTACGTAGTACGAATTGGAACCCTGATTCTTTTAATTGGCCGAACTAGCAAATTCTAGAACTGTTGCGCCTTTTCAAAAGCACCTTCGGCCCGTATCAAACCTAAATTATGTGTCAACTCGAGAAATTCGCTTCGACCCAACAGCACATAGCCCACTGACCAGTCATCAAAAGATGGCTCGACAAACTAAAAGATTCGTAAGCTTGCATACGAGATAAGTCTCCAAAAGTCCCATTACGCTCGGCTCTCGGCAAGCTTAAAGCAGATCACATTCCAAAATGGGAAGATAACAACCAACATGCATATGCACTGCACTTTACCTGCAAAATGGAACGTATTAACCAGCTTGGCGTGCCGAGTTCCGAACCTGATCCGCTAGATCCGCGTTTTATAACCACACGAAGGTGCTTCCCATATCTTACTAGAGGCGTCGCTTGCATCTTTGTACAGATTGGTTGCTGCGCCCTCTTGTTAGAATAATACTGGCGCTACCATGTTAACTCAAAAGGTTCACTACGGGCCAGTATAAAATAAGATTAGAGTGAAAGTTAGACTAATCTGTAGGCCTTTGTCCGGGAAAACGGTCTGTTCAATTGTCATAGCGGTAATTTCTTTCCAACGGAGCCTTCCTTTTAGGAAGGATTTATGCATGTTGGTCCTAAATTCTCGTAAACTCTGATTATTATCGACCAACAACGGCGATACTTACGCAGCCTCTAACATGTGATTTATTCAGAATCTCAGGTATAAGAGCTGCAAGAGGCAAAGGGTATCCTACTTGATGCCAGATACAAATCTACTCAGTATTATCGTGTTAAATAACCACCGAAAAGCCTCTTTACCTTCTATCAATATGAAGACTGGTATAGTTATGCCTCTTTACTATAATAAAGCTAGAGTCAAGGTCTAATAAGTAGATAGGATCCTCCTTCCTTAAAGTTCTATTTACTGGTAGCTTTGTAAGCGCCAAGTATACGATTCAGATTCCTAAAGATGCTATCTGGGTTACAAACTGGGATCAACTTCATAAAATGGGTGCACAGTACCCTGATACAGCCTTGGTTGAAAAGTATGGTGGCAATGTAATTGAAGTCGATGGAAAAATTGTTGTTGCGACAGATGAGGAAATGACCAAACAGATTGACAGCTGGATTAAAGAGCTGGAAAAGAATGATATAGAGGTTGAAGCAGAGACAGAGACTTCAAAGAGGCGAGATGTGGAGATTCCTGGACCCTACCGCCAATGCAGTCACCCTCGCTGCTTTTATGATGTCACTTGTCATTCTTATACTAATTGTCACATCTGTAGGCGCCCAACTGGTAGAAGAGGGATCTGTATTTAAATTTTGTTATTAGTTCTCAGATAATTTTAAATAAGAAGGATACTATGCATGTAATAACGTACATGATAAGCGAGTGCAACAACGCATCTTGACGTCCAAGATAGAAACAGCCATAAAACCACAACAGATCTTTAATCAAGTAAAATTAATCGCTATATTCTTCCAACTACATGGCGACAACTATCTGACAAGTCCTTGCATTATGTCCTGCCCTGCCACACGCTCCACAGTGCTTTTCCTTCATTCGTATCGACCTTCCTTGATCACCACTTCTCGATGGTCCAGCCACTGCTTGAGCAGTCGGCATTTTCGGTTAAGCACAGCCCTGAACAGGTCATGAAAATTCCTTCCCACAAGCGTACCCCAGGTTATATACGCAATACCTTCTTGCAAGCCAATGGATACATGGATATCCTTAAGGCAGGTCCGGGCCGAATTGCCGATGACGAAAAGGCCTTTATACACATGTATGAAAACGAGGATGGATGGAAGGACATTGACCAATCACTAAGTAAAAGATTCATTGACAAAACGGAATCCACTTGCACATGCGATGGCAAAAGTGTTCATTATTACCAGCTTTGTTACTGGCGGTCGCCAGCTCTATGGCCAGGATGCTGCAAATTAATCAGACGCGATTGCCTCTGGCACCGTAATCTTGCAACTAATGGGCCATTATATATTGTCTTAGCAGACAAGCCAGCCGTGTCCCCAACAATCTTCCCTCACAAGAGAGCAAATTTCCGCCGAAAGCTTAACACACTTTTGCTCCAGAGCCGATTCTGGGCTCTCAAGGAATCAGGCCACCGAGAGCTCTCTCTGGAACCGGTTGAAAATTTCGTTAAAGGCGAGGAGTTCCTGGCGGAAAGGGCAATGTCGAGTGTTGTAGGAATAACTCGACATCCAGTCAAGGAGCTCAGGCTGACGGATCAAGCGTATGCACTCTGCTCAAAATACGTTTCTGAAACCACTGGCAATAATAATGGCACTTGGAAGGGTCCGAAATCAAATCAAGGGATACTGGAAGCCGAACTCGAAACCATGGACACCTGGCTGAAGGACGGGAGTTCCATTGCTTTTTGCAGGAAGATGATACTGAGTGTTGTCGGCTTCAGTATACAAGAAATGATCAATGGCGCTATCCAGGAAGTGAGCGAAAGCAATAGATAGGAAGGATGCCGCAACAGCCATATCCACTCTGACAATTTTGTTTCTAGTGACTTGGAAGAAAATCTCTACGATTTTAGGCAAGCCTTCCAATATCCTAACTGTCACACTTACCTCTTTCAAAGAGAGACTAGTGACAAGCACATACATTGCAAAGCGGCTCAAAAAGAACTTTTAGAATCTATTTAGAAGATTTACAATATTTAGGAAATAGAAGAAAGCAACGAGGGCCAACCAAGCGAATGTTTCAGACAGCCCTACAAAAATCAACACCTTCTAGACGACTTGTTGATTTACCGGCTAGTGCTGATAGTCTTGCTGTATTCTTTAGCTAATGATAGTAGTGATCTACTAAAACAGGATCCTTTTAGACTAGTCGTTCCAATTATGTAGTATAGCAGACGCTAGGCTGAGCTTAGAGAGAACTAATAAAGGAGAGAGAAAATTAACTATAAGTACTAAAATAGTAAGAAAAAGGAGATATAGCTAAAGTTTGTATTAAATAAGGATATACATATAGAGTGCTAGTCTTGGTACTTTTTAATAAATTTAAAGAAAGGAAAAGAAAGAAAAGAAAAAAAGGTTAAATTAAAGGTAAATAGCTTATTAAATATATACCTACTAAGGCACTTTATAAGTAAGTAAATAAATTAAATATATAAATAACTTATTACTCTTTTATATCCCTTTCCTACTTAAGTATTAAAGATTATAGCTATTAAACTATATTAAATATTACAGTAGTATCCAGGTTCAGTAACACCAGTATTAAAGTCTAAAAACTTTCAGTGAAACCGCGCTAATAGTAGGGGTGGAGACAGACAGGCAGCCTCTTTATAAGTTGGTAATGGCCCATCAAGCAATGGTGAACTCAATCGCGCCATGTGGCCGGCTGGCCAGTATCTCAGACCATAGTCCCTACTCTTCTATTCCTAATTGTCGTATACCTCTAATTGTCGTATACCCCTAATTGGAAATTATTTGCAGAAACGCATGGCGTTTCCTGTTTTTGACCAATTACAGTCTAGCATTTTCGCCCCATGTTTCCTCTAATAGAAACATATTGCGTTTCTCGTGCTGCGCTAATAAAATCAGAAAACCTAAAATGTAAAACGTGTTATGTTTCTGTTATCCAAGCCCTGTTAAATATTTACTAAATTAACTACTTTAAACCTAAGTAATAATATTTATTAATATATATAATAAGTAAGTATTATACTTAAATAAGTATTATAAAAATCTTAGCCTATAAGAGAGGAATATAAATAAAAATAAAATAAATTATATAATTAATTAAAATAAATTATTATTCCCTTTTTTAAAGGTCTTAATTACTACCTAATAAGTTATTATATTATATCCTATCTTAATATATATAATAATATTAAACCTCTTAGTTATATTAGCCCTTCTTAATTATTATATTATAATTTATATAGCTATATTATATAGCCCTTATAATTTCTACCTATTATAGTAAAATTACTTCTTTTAGTAATAATCCTCTTCTATTTAAATTACTTAAATTATAATACTTTAAGACTAAATTACTATAAATTACTAATAATCCCTAAAGATCTAACCCTTAAATTACTCTTATTCTCTACTAAGCTATAAGGCTACCTTTAGTATATAAACTATACTTATTAGTACTTTTATAAGAACTTAGCTTACTAGTTATTAATAAGACTTCTTTATATTAATAAGCCTAATATATATTACTTAATTATTAAGAGATATAATAATTAACTTACTTAATTTAATACCTTATAATATTTATAAATATAAAACTTAATATAAATTAGTTTCTTTATTTAAAACTATAACTATTATATATTAATAGCTTTTATTTAAAATATACTATATTAATAATTAAGTAATATTATATTATTAAGATATCTAATAATACTAGCTTAATACCTCCTTATATTAAAGTACTACTTAGTATTACTAAAATAATAACTAAAGTCTACTAACTTTATAATACTATTTATATTTTATAGGCTTAAGTAAATATATATTTTACTATAACTATTAATAAAGGCAGTAATAAATAAGACTTAGGCAAAGTGCTTAAGCCCCTTAAGCTAGAACCCTTTAAAGGCCAAGCTGCTAATATAATCCTATTCCTAACCCAAATAAAGGCCCACTTCTGCCTCTATATAAATAAGCTAAATACCCCTATAAAGAAACTCTTATATATTATAAGCCTAATTTAAGGAGATATAAAGGATTAGTTTAAACCTATTTTAAGAGACTTCTTTAAAAATAAAGAAAAATAGCAAGACTAAGATACCTAAAATATCTTTAAGAATTAGGGAAATTTTAAATAAACCCTTAAAGATAACTTTAAAGTAATTAATAAAGAATAATAAGCTGCAGTAAAGTTACTTATACTTAAATAAACTAAGTTATATACTGCCTACTTTACTAAGTTCTAATAGCTTATATTTAAGACTAAATAGGATAATAAAGCCTTAATAGAAATCTATTATAGAAAACTAAAAAAAAAAATTAAGGATAAACTATACCTAGCTAATAGGCCTAAAGAAGGTCTAGTAATATATATTACTATAGTAATTAAGATAAATAAATAATAATATAAATGCAGGAAAGAGAAAACAAACTATAAATAAGGTAATAATTTTAACTTATATTACCTTAACTAGCAATATAATAATAATAACTAGGGCAACTCTTAAAACCAAGGATAGCAATAAGGAAATTAACAAAACAACACCTTATATAAAATATAAGCAAGACTTATAATACTTAGTAAGACCTAACTAGGTAACTATAATAACTAATAGCATAATATATCTAAAGTTAAATATTATAATTATAATAAAAATAGATATATTATATATAACTATCTAGACCTATAAAGACCTAAGGACTTAAATTAAGGTAAGTAAACCCTTAGACTAACCTAAGCGCAAGACTTATAAATAGCTATATATACTTAGACTTTAAGAGTATATAAAGAAGGCTATAATATTACTAGTCTAAAATCTGTAAATAAACTATAAAGATAGAACCCTTACTTAGATAGTTTAATTAGGGAATTATAAGATCTCTTTCTTATATATAAAGAAGCTAATATAGAAAACCTATTAGCAAGAGATAAGGAAACTAAAAACTAAATCTAAAGGGAAAAGAATGCCTATAAAAGGGCTAATAACCCAGAATACCTTGCCAAACTGGTATAATATAATAAAAATAAAAAGGAAAAACATTATAGTAACCTAAACTATAAAGAATAACAAAACGCTTAATAAAGGGAACTCTAAAAGATTAAGAAACTAAAGAAGCTATAAACCCTAAGAGTTCTTAATAAGGGAAAAATAGTTATCCCTAATATAAATAAATAAGATTAGGCATCTAAATAGATAAATAATATCCCTATTAAGAAAACTACCTAATAAGATAGGACAACACTTATAGTAGACACTAAAAGGGGGTATATTATAAAATATAAGGCACCGAGCCAATCCTAATTTAGCTAGAATAACCCTATAAGATAGAGAAGAACTCTGGCAGAAGGAATAAAAAGCCAGAAACCAGATCCGAGTATATAAATAATAATATATATAAAGCATAGGATATAAAGAAGGCGTAGTATAATAAGCTATATAATACTTCTAAAAAGAAGATAAATGCCTTAAATAGAAATAGAAGTAGGAGTATTAATTATTATTTAATAAGTTTAGTAATAGGTATTATAACTTATATAAAGAATAATATATATAGGGAGCTAGGGAATATGGAAATATTAATAAGATTGGAATAATTTATATTAGAGCTTATTATATTAATAATGCTATAAATCTACTATATAAAGAAGAAAAGTTTAATAAATTAGATAATATCTAAACTCTCCTAATATATATAAGATATATAGAGATCTTATAATTATTATATAAATACTATTAATGCAAAGTATATAAATAAATAAAGCTTAATAATAACTATTTCTTAATAATAATACCTAAAATACCTAATAATAAACCCTACTTATAAATAGAAATAGAATAATACCTTATATACCTCTAGTATAATAACCTTAAAGTAATAGAATTGCAATTTAATATAACTTACTACTAATAAGTATATAAAACAAATAGACTCTACTAAGGAATTAGGTAATTATAAAAAATAATTAAAAAAGCTAAAAAAGAATTTAAAGAAATTATATAAGGAAAATATAGCTACCTAAAAATAGAAATTAATTAAGAAGGAGAACTAGAAATAATAATAAATAATATTATAAAAAAACACTAAAAATGGGAAAAAGAGTATTAAGAACAGATTAGCAACAGACAGTATAACTACCTAATAAAAGAACCCTTAATAGATAATATAAGCTTAGATATTATTAAAGAATTATAAGCTTAATAAGAAGCCAATAGACTTTACCTACATAACGACCTTATAAATCTCTAATAACTTAACGAGATCACGATTACAGAAGGTATAAATAGTAATAAATCATTACTAAGAAAGAAGTATACCTTTAAACCTATTAACCTTAAAGAAGGATTTAATTAAGTTCTAATTAATAATAAATAACCTAAATAAAGAATTATACTAAATAAACTAGATACAAAATTAAAAGAATATTTCTAATAATAACTATATAATAAAGAATTTATTAATAACTGCCTTAATAGAGAAGGATATAATAATAGTAAATATAAATAGATATATTAAGATATATTAGGAAAAGTTATATACTATCTATAATAAAGTATTAGATAAGCAAAGAGTAAAGATAAGAATAACTTAAATTACTAAATGCTTTAAGACTATATAAAGAACCTATATTAAAATGCCTAATATTAAAAGTTTAAATTAAGGGAAAATAGCTAAATATATAAATTAATTATAAAGCTAAATAAAACTTTATTAACTTAGAAATAGTTATATAGCTAATATTACTATAAAAAGAGAAATAAAACCCCTACCTACTAGTTAATACAGAAGGGCAATACTTTAATTATAATAATAAAGTTATAAACTAAAAGCTTAATTACCTTAAGGTCTTTATTTAAGGGAAAAATTAAGGAATTAACTTTAATATCCTTCCTCTAAATAAGGAAGTAAATATCCTCCTTAATATAGACTGGCTATAAAGTAAAAACCTATATATTAACTAAAGGACTAGCTAGGTTACTTTTCCTAGTAACCTTAATAGTACTAATAAATTAAATATAATAAATAATAAGAGATCTTAAACCCTAACTAAAAAGGATAGTATAGGTATATATAAAGTAAAGAATTTACTACTTCTAATAAGAGTAAAGTATAAATATATAAAAGGTAAGAAATAATAAAACTAATAAACCTTAAGTCTCCTTAAATACTAATTATATAACCTAAATAAATAATTAAAAAACTAAAAGTAACTTAAAAAAAATAATAATAAAATAGACTTAAGAATATTCTAAAAGAATAATTTATTTATTAGAAATTATTTAAAAAAGAACTTAAGATAATTATATTATAATATAGCTACTAGGACTATAAAATATAGCTTAAAATAAATAACTTACTATTTTAAAAGATTTATAACTTTAATAAAAAAGAACTTACTATATTAAGGAACTACCTAAAAATAAAACTAATAAAAGGAAATATTAGGATATCTATATAATTCATAGGATTTCTAGTAATATTTATTTTTAAGAAAAATAAAAAATTATAACTTATTATAAATTATAGGAGGCTAAATGCCCTTATAATTAAAGATAAGACCTTACTTTTACTTATTATAAAACTTAAGGACTGCCTATAAGGTAAATAAATCTTTACTACTTTAAACCTTAAGGGAGCTTATAACCTAATTTATATTAAAAAAGGAGATAAATAGAAAACTACATTTAGGACTAAGTTTAGGCTCTTTAAGTACTTAATAATACTATTTAGACTTACTAATATACCTATAATATTTTAATAAATAATTAATAATATATTTTAATAGTATTTAAATATCTTTATAATATACTATTTAAATAATATTTTAATCTTCTTAAATAATAAAGAAAAATATAAGAAATATATTTAAAAAGTTTTAAAAGCCTTATAAGATACTAACTTACTAGTTAAACTAAAGAAAAGTTACTTTTATATAAAAAAAATAAACTTCTTAAGATATACTATTATACTTAATAAAATTAAGATAAAATAAAAGAAAATCTTAATAATAGTAAATTAGCTCTTATTAATAATAGTTAAGAAAGTATAAAGCTTCTTAGGATTTGCTAATTGCTATTAATAATTTATATAAGATTTTAGTAAAATTACTAATCCTTTTACTAAACTTATAAAGAAAGATAAAAAGTTTATATAAAAACAGGATATATAAATAGTATTTAAAATATTATAATAAGTAATCTTTAATAAACTAGTATTAGTTATATTTAATCTTAATAAGGAAGTAAAACTAGAGATTAACTTATTAGATTTTGCTTTAAGAGGATAAATCGGATAGTAAGATAAGAAAAGAAAGCTTTACCTAATTACATTTTATTCTTATAAACTACATAAAGCAGAGCTTAACTACTATATATATAATAAAGAATTCCTAGTAATTATTAATTACTTTAAGGAATTTAAATATTACCTTATAGGAAGTATATACTAAATTAAAGTTTATACTAACTATTAAAACATTTTATACTTTACTTTAATATAAGAACTTAACTAATAATAACTATAATATACTAAATACCTTTATGAATTTAACTTTATAATTATTTATAAGAAAGAATTAGATAATAAAAAAGTAAATATAATTAGCAGATAATTAGACTATAATATTAATATATTAAAAACAAAGAAATAACTCTTAAGAAAAAACTAAAAAGGAAAATACTAATTTATATAACTAATATAAATATTAAGATAAATATAATTAATACTAATAAAAGAAATCTTAAAAAATAAATTATATAACTTCCTTTGCGAATTCTATTTATACTTACTATATAGATATTAAGGAGTTATAAAAACCTTTAAATAGTTATAATAATAAGGATATAAAATCTAAAGAAAAGAAATAAAGAAAATAATTAAATAATACAACCTATATATAAAGACAAGGTTATAACGGCATAAACCATATAGGTTACTATAACTATTAGAAGTAGTAAAAAGACCTTAAAGTTGAATTATAATAGACTTTATAACTAAGCTGCCTTTATTAAAAAAACCTTTAACTAAAATCTTTTATAATAATATCCTAATTATAGTAAATTAACTTATTAAGTTCTCTTATTATATACCTTATAGAGAAGATATAAATATAGAATAAATAGTATATATTTTCTATAATAGAATAGTTAGAGAATATAGGCTACCTTATAAAATCCTAATAAATAGAGGAATTATATTTACTAGCAAATTCTGGCAAGTACTTATAGTATATATAAGACTAAACTATTAACTATTAATAGCCTTTAGACTATAAATAGATAGATAGACTAAATAAATAAACTAAGTATTAGAATAATATCTATAATACTATATTAATTATAAATAAAATAATTAGGTAGAAAAGCTGCTAAGTGCCTAACTTATTTATAATATAATATATAATAAAAGTATTAAGATAATACTATTAATAGCTAATTTCAGATTTAACCTAGACCTATATTATATAGCACAAGAACCGAAAATAGTTAACCTAGCTACTATAATTAAAAGTAAGGATTTAAGAGCCTTATATAAAGAATTAAAGAAAAAATTAGAATTTATTAAAAAACAAATAAAAAAATATTATAATATAAAAAGGATTAAGAGACTAACCTTCTTAAAGGGAGATATAATCTACTTAGCCATAAAAAACATTATTATAAAATAACTAAGTTATAAATTAGATTATAAGTATATTAGACCCTATAAAGTTAAGAGGAAAATCTTAAAAAATAACTATAAACTAGACCTATTACTAAAAGTTAGGCTTTATCTAATCTTTTATATTATATTACTTAAATTAGTAGCTAATATAATATAAGTTAAAACTAGCAATAAACCAGAAAAGATTAAAGGACTAGAAATTTATAAAGTAAAGGTAATTAAAGATATAAGGAAAATTAATAAATAAATAAAATACCTTATTAAATAGAAAGACTACTTAAAAAACGAAAATATATAAGAATTATTAAAATACCTTATTAATGCCTAATAACTCCTAAAGAACTTTTACTAGTAACCTTAAAGGCAAAAGGATTAAAAACTATATTTTAGTTAATAATATTAGCACTGCCAAAAGACTAAATATTTAGCACTACTACATCCTCCTCTTAAGTAATAATATTACTTATAGAGGAATTTATATTATTAATAATAGATTAAATACCCCTTTTATATAATAAACACTTCTAATAACAAATATAAGATAACCTTATAATAGCCTTATTAACCTCTTACTAAGCCTTAAGAAGTTTCTCCTTAGCCTCTTCCTCTGCCTGTTCTAAATAGTCAGATTTACGATTTAGATAAGGGACTAAAATAGTTAGCAAAAGTTAATATAAGTAAAGGAAATAATGCATAATAAGCAATTGCAATACCAGAAGTATTATAAGATTAACCCTGCTAAGTATACTTAGAATAATAAGAAGAATGTTTAATTATTTTATAATAAAGGCCTTTGGCCTTATAAAAGGAATAAGGCATAATATCGAAACTAAATTTTGTAATTAAATCTGCTAAATAGATATGCTCTAAAGTCTTGTAAGATTTTTAAAGATTTTATAATATAATAATTAGTAAGGCATATTAGGAAAATAATTAAGGAAGAGAGTTAGCACTTACTAAAGCCTAATATAAGAATAGGGAGATATATAAGTCTTAAGGATAAGACCTAATAAAGAGGAGATATTATATTATAACTTATATAACTATATTATATAGCCTTTATAATTTCTACTTATTATAATAAGATTACTTCTCTTAGTAATAATCCTCTTTTATTTAGATTACTTAAATTATAATACTTTAAGACTAAATTACTATAAATTACTAATAATCCCTAAAGATTTAACCCTTAAATTACTTTTATTCTCTACTAAGCTATAAGGCTACCTTTAATATATAGATTATACTTATTAGTACTTTTATAAAAACTTAATTTACTAGCTATTAATAAGACTTCTTTATATTAATAAGCCTAATATATATTACTTAATTATTAAGAGATATAATAACTAACCTACTTAGTTTAATGCCTTATATTATTTATAAATATAAAACCTAATATAGACTAGTTTCCCTATTTAAAACTATAACTATTATATATTACTTTTTAATATTTTAGCTATTACTTATTTATTAAGTTTAATTTAAATAATTAATTCCTAGCTATACTTTATTTAATATAGTCTTTTATTTTATACTTAAGTTCTTTTTACCTTTTAGTAATAGCTTAATAATATAGTTATTAAGAGACAAAACTAGTTTATATTAGAGTTATATTAATAAATATAGTAGGCCATAATACTAAGTAATGTAAAGTATTATATCTCTTAATAATTATATAATATATATTAGGCTTATTAATATAAAGAAGTCTTATTAATAGCTAATAAGCTATAATTTTTAAAAGTATTAATAAATATAATTTATATATTAGGTATAGTTATAAAGTAATTATAAAAACTATTAAGTAATTCTAAG
>JACTAS010000265.1:0-15818 GCA_014884825.1 Fusarium sp. 190-020-2 | reverse complement strand
ATTATTTTTTTTATTTTTAATCTTTTTAATCTTTACTATTATAATATAAAGCTTATTTTTATATTTATAATTTTTAAAAACTATTATAAAATAAATTATTAAATTAAGTATTTTAATATAAAATACTTTATTAAGTAGCTATAAGCTTTTTTAAATAATAAGTATTATAATAATATAGCTATAATATTATTAATAATTATAATTAGAAGTTAAGTTAAATAACTTATTATTATATATAATAAATAATTAAAATATAGTATTTCTTTATATTAGTTATAAAAAGAAGGTTAAGGCTAGTATTATAATCCTCGCAGTTACATTATATAAAACCTATAAATTTCCCCTAATTAATTAACAACTTATGCTTTCTCCTTATTTCTATTATAAGCCACTTAACAGGACTTATAATTAGACTTATAACTTATATATAAGTACTGACTTACTACGGCAAGTTACTATAAGTATATAGAATATATTTATTAGTACTTTTATAGATTCTAGCTTATTAGCTATTAATATAACTCCTTTATATTAATTAAGCCTAACCTATATTAAATTTACTATTAAGGGATATAATACTTTAATAATGCTTAGTTTATGCCTTATATAATCTACTAATAATAAACTTAATATAGCTTAGTTTAATATAGTTAGACCTAACTATTATATATTAATAGCTCTTATTTAGACTGTATTATATAAATACTAAGTAATATAAATATAATAGCTATACTAGTTACTCCTATCTAGCAGAACACTATTGCTAATATTACCCTAACTCTAGTTAATAACAATCTACTTACTAACTAGGATATAAGAGAAAATAATAATAACTTATTTAAGAATAGTAATAACTTTAATATTATCTAGCTTTAATAGCAAATTACTAATATAACTATTAAAATAGCTAAGCTTTATTAAATGCTTATTAAAGTAATAAACCTCTAAGCCTAATAGGCTAATAATAACTAGAATAGACTTTAAGAAATATATAACCTTATTAATATTATTATTTATAGTAAAGATACTAGAGAAATCCTTAAGCCTAACCTGCTTAAGATATTTAATAAAACTTTAAGTAAACTTTTTATATTTCTTACCTAGTATTAAGCCTTTATATCTTACTATCTAACTTAGTTTATAGAGGAAGTAAATAAAACCAGGTATATATTAGGATATCTTAAAGGCATTACTATATAATAATTCTAACTACTTCTTAAAGACTAGACTACTAAAAGAGACCTAGAAGCCCTTAACCCCTAAACCTATATACTATATACTAACTACCTAGCTTTTAAAAAAGCTTTATAATAGGTATTTAAAACTATAAATAAAAAAGGATAAGCTAAAAGGAAAATTAAAATACTTAAATAAACTTAGTTTATATTTAAACTTAAAGTAGAATTCCTTTAGTTAGTATTTAAATTACCTTAAGATTAAGATATACTTATATTATTTTTCTTTAATATACTTAAAGAACTAGTATAAGCTAAGCTATATAAAGAAAATAGACTTAAAACCTTAATAAATTATATTAATTAAGTAGTTAGAATTAATAATTAATAATTTGCCTAAAGAACCTAAAACTCTTAATATAATAAATAATAAGATAATAAACCTTATTATAATACTAACTAAAAATAAAAACATAATAATAATATATCTTATAATATTAAAGCAAGATTAATAGAGATTAAAATAGTTAAATAAAATAAATCTAAACTTACTTACTAAAACTATAGTAAAAAAGGAAATAAAGACCTAGAATATAAGAACCTTGTTAAAACTAATTAAAAATATAAACTAGTACTTAAAGGAAAGAAATATATTAATATTATAAGAAAAAATAATAAACCTTAAATAGTAATTAAAATAATTAATATAACTAGAAAAGGTAAATATAATATATCTAGTATTAATTTTACTATAATTCTAAGACTATTAGAAGTATATAACCTATTCCTTAATAAGGAAAAAACCCTTAAAAAGTATTATCTTAACCTAATACTAAAGAAATAACTTATCCTAAGATATAAAATATTAACTATAATAAGAAAAAGGGAAACTAAGGAAAAAACCCTTAAGTAAAAAAAACTTAAATATACTAAAGATATAAAAGATCTTAAATATTAAAGAAAATAAAATAAATAATAAAAGGGTTACTAAAATAAGTAAAGTATTTAATAAAAAAAAACTTAAAACTAAAAATTAAATAATAAAAACTAATACTTATATAAAAAAAATAAAATAATAAATATAATAAGGTTATAGTAATAGTTAGAAAAGGAAAAGAAGTTAACCCTAACTTAAATAATAAACTAAGTATTAAAGATTTTAATTAAGGTATTAATTAAATATTAATAAAAACCTTTAAGAAATTAAAAGTACCTTTTAAGATCTAAAATAAAATAATTATATATAACTCCTACCTAATAGTAAATAATATTCTTATTAAAACTACCTTAAGGCAACTTAATAAATATTATAAAGACCTAGGCTATACTAAAGTAACTAAAGTATAAAGGGAACTTAATACTAAAAAGATTAAATATAAAAAAGAATAAATAGTTTAAAATACTAAAATTATACCTTTATATAATAAACTTAAAAACTACTTTTAGAAAAATAAATATTAAAAATATATAGAACTTACTAAAGAAAAAGCAATTATAAAATAAGATAATAATATCTATATTTAGGCCTATATAAAAAAGGTAATAAAAGACCTTATAACCCTAAAAGAATATATTTAACTAAAAAGGGAATTATAAAGGTATCTATATTACCTAAACTATAAGTAGATATTATAAGTATTATATATATAATATTACTATTTATAATACTAGTAAAATAAGGTAATAAATAATTACTTCCTAATTTAAGTTAAGGAATATTAAGAATAAAAACTATATTTAATTATTAATATAATAGGATATTAAGTAATATAAAGATATAGAGGATCTTATATAGCCAGGCTAGAAGTTTATATAGAGATATAAAAAAGAGCCTTAATATATATTTAAAACTTTAAATATATTATAAAATAGAGATAATAAGTATAATATAAAGTTAATATAGGAGAAGATAATACTATTAATAAAGGTATTACTAAAGTTTATTAAGATATAGCCTAATAGGAAGAAGAACTTTTTAAAGAAGAATCCTTAAGAGATATCTTTAAATATTTTAAAAAAGAATAACTTTAATACCTACTTATAATAATAAAAAAGAAGAAAAGAAGACCCCTTATTAACTAAGAGGAAAAGGATATTACCTTAAACTATAAAATAAAGAAAATAGCTTATAAAGAATACCTAGTAACTATTAATATTAATAAATATTTAAATAACCTAAACTGCATTTATAGTAAATATAGTATAAATTACCTAAATAAGTAAGAAAAAGATTTATACTATTTATAAAAAAGTAATAGATAAGTAAAGAGCTAAAGGAGCTAAAACTCTTAAGAAAAGCTCTATAAATAATAATAAAATAAAGTTAAAAAACCTACCTATAACTAAAAGTATAAATTAAGGGCAAGTAGCTTAATACACTTATAGATAGTAAAGTAGATATAAATAGTATTTCCCCTAATATAGTAAATAAACTTTAAATACTATAGAGATATAAAGAGAAAAGAAAAATCTATATTATTATAAATAGAGAAGGAACTAATTATAAATATAAAAATAGAAAAATTACTAAAGAGATTAATTACCTTAAGGTCTTTATAAATAAAAAAAACTAAGGAATTAACTTTAATATTATCCTAATAAACAGTTTTAACTTAATACTTAGATACCTATAGCTATAATGCTATAATCCTTATATTAACTAGAGAACTAGCTAGATAAACTGTAAAGATTATCCTTTAGATAATAAGTTAAATAACTTAGAAAATAATAATATAAGATTTTAAACTTTAACTAAAGAGGATAATAAAGCCTAGTATAAAGAATATTTACCTATTCTAAAAGGAATATAATATATATATAAAAAAGGCAAAAGAAAATATATTAAAAGAATAGTAGTAATCCTTAAAGGCTAATTTAAATAATTAGACTAAGATATTAAATAAATAAAATAGATTACCTTAAAAGAATTTAATAATTAACTTAAGAATATATTATTAAAGTATTATATCTATAAGAAATTATTTTAAGAGGAACTAGATACTAAGTTACCTTAATATATAAACTATAATATTAAAATTATATTAAAAGATAGAAAGAACTTAAAATTCTTCCTTATCTATAACCTATTTAGAGATAAGCTTAATATGCTTAAAGAATAGATAAATAATATATTATAAAAAGGATATATTTAACTATTAAAATCCTTAATTAGATATTTAGTTATATTTATACTAAAGCCTAATATAAATAAACTAT
Organism: Fusarium sp. 190-020-2; assembly: GCA_014884825.1. Taxonomy (NCBI): domain Eukaryota; kingdom Fungi; phylum Ascomycota; class Sordariomycetes; order Hypocreales; family Nectriaceae; genus Fusarium; species Fusarium sp. 190-020-2. The sequence continues at coordinate 11,427 of JACTAS010000265.1, read as the reverse complement.
AACTTATAATAGATTATAAATAACTTAATAAGATTATAAAAAAGGACTAAATACCCTTACCCCTTATTACTAAACTTAAAGACTGCCTATTTAGTAAAAAGGTTTTTATAGCTCTTAACCTTAAATCTGCCTATAACCTTATTTAAATTAAAGAAGGCAATAAATAGAAAATAGCCTTTAAAATAAAATATAGATTATTTAAATATTTAGTTATGCCTTTTAGATTAACTAATATACCTGCAGTATTTTAATATATAATTATAAATATACTTTAAGAATACCTTAATATCTTTATAATATATTACCTAGATAATATCCTTATCTTTTTTAATATAAAAAAAGAATATAAAGAATATATCTATAAGGTTTTAAAAGCACTATAAGATACTAATATATTTATTAAACTAATAAAAAGTTACTTTTATTAATCTCAAGTAACTTACTTAAGATATAAAATCTTATATAATAAAATTAAAATAAATAAATAAAAAATTACTATAGTTATTAAGTAGAAGATCCTTATATTAATAAAAGAAATATAATCCTTTTTAAGATTTATAAACTACTATTAATAATTTATTAAAAGCTTTAGCAAAATCACTATCCCTTTTACTAAAATTACTAAAAAAGATAAATAATTCTAATAAAATAACTAAGCGCAATAAGCTTTTAAGTAACTTAAAAAAGCTATTACTAGTAAACCTGTTTTAGTAATATTTAACCTAGATTAGTAAGTTAAACTTAAAACTAATACTTTTAACTTTACCTTAAGTAGATAGATAGGATAATAAGATAATAATAATATACTATACCTTATTACTTTCTATTCTTATAAGATATATAAAGCAGAACTTAACTATCCTATTTATAATAAAGAATTCTTAGCTATTATTAATTACTTTAAGGAATTTAAATATTACCTTAAAGGAAGTAAATACCTAGTAAAAGTATTTATTAACTATAAGAATATAGCTTACTTTATAATAATATAAAAGCTAAATAAATAATAATTATAATATACTAAATACCTATATAAATTTAACTTTATAATTATATACTATAAAGGTATAAATAATAGATATATAGATACTATTAGTAAATAACCTAATTTTAATATAAAAACTATTAAAACTAAAGAATAACTTTTAGAGTTTAATTTAAAGGGAGAATACTAGTTTACCTAACTAGTTAAGATAATTATAAAAGTAGCTAATTATAAGAAATACAAACTAACTAAAACTATTACTTAAATATAAAAAAGTAAAAAGCTTAAAGAATAAATAAAAGAAGCTAAGGCCAGAAAACCTTATAACCTATAAGAAATAACCTTTAATAATAGGAAAAGAGTATTATATATATTATTTATCCTAAATAAGCTTAGAGAAGAACTAATACAGGATATATATAAATATCCCCTATATAGCTATTAAGGCATTATAAAAACACTAAAAAGGATATAAGAAAAGTATAATATAAAGGGAATAAAGGAAATAGTAAAGAAGGTTATTTAATAATATAATCTCTACCTAAAAACAAAGGCTTAAAGGCATAAACCTTATAGATAATTATAACTACTACTAGTAATATAATAACCTTAGGATTTAATTATAATAGACTTTATAATTAAGCTACCTTTATTAAAAGAACCCTTAACTAGAATCTTCTATAATAATATTATAGTTATTATAAATTAACTTATAAAATTTTCCTATTACCTACCCTATAGGGAAGTAATAGATATAAAAGAACTTTTTTATGTTTTTTATTAATATATTATTAATATATATAAGTTACTTATAAAAATCCTTTTAAATAAAGGACTTATATTTATAGTAACATTTTAGCAATTACTTATAATATAACTTAAACTAAATTACTAACTTATAATAGCATTTTAACTATAAGTTAATAGATAAACTAAATAAATAAACTAAGTACTTAAATAGTATTTATAGTATTATATTAACTATAAATAGAATAATTAGATTAAGAAACTACTAATAGCCTAACTTGCCTATAATACTATATATAATAAAAGCATAAAGCTTATACTAGCTTATATTAACTTTAGATTTATATTAAATATATATTATAATATATAATAAGAAAAATCAGTTAACCTAGCTACTATACTTAAAAGTAATAACCTTAAAAACTTATATAAATAAATAAAAATAAAACTCGAATTTATTAGAAAATATATAAAAAACTATTATAACTTAAAATAGTTAAAAGGACTAACCTTTTTAAAGGGAGATATAGTCTACCTAGCTATAAAAAATATTAAAATAAATTAACTAATTTATAAATTAAACTATAAATTTATTAGACCTTATAAGGTATTATAGAAAATTTCAGAAAATAACTATAAACTAGACCTACTATTAAAGGTTAGGCTTTATCTAATTTTTTATATCTTATTACTTAAATTAATAGTAGATATAATATAAGTTAAAATAGGCAATAAACTATAATAAATTACAGGACTAAAAGCCTATAAAGCAAAAGTAATTAGAAAAACAGATATAATTAATAGATAAAGAATATACCTAATTAAATAGAAAAATTACTTAAAAAATAAAAATATATAAAAACCTCTAAAATATCTTACTAATACTTAATAATTCTTAAAGAATTTTTACTAATAATACTAATAGAAAAAATCTTACTTTAATTAATAATATTAAAAGCGCCTGCTAATTAAGCCTTAATAATAGCAAATAACTTAATATTATCTATTACTTTTAAGTTATTTATAGTTTTAATATTATAATAAAATATCTCTTTACTATACTCTTATAGCTACCTCTTTTAATAATAAAGACATATTAAATAACTTAATTATTTATTTACTTATTATTATAAGTTTATTAATTTAGTCTTAGCTAACTCCTCTTTATGCTCTAACTAATACTTCTTAGCAGTAAAATAATTAGCTATAATAAGTTAATAATAAAAATTGCATATTAAGAAAAATTTATAAATTTTTTAAAATAGTAATACCCTTACTATTACATTTATAACTATAATATATATATTATATATAATACTTATAGCCCTCTTTAGCTTAATACTTTAAGTTTTAAGGCTTATAATAACTATAAGGCATAATAAGAAAACCAGTACTTTTAATTAAAATTACTTATACTTTTTAATTATAAGTAGCTTTTAACTCTAATATCTTATTAATATAATATTAAAAGGATAATTATAGGTTTAAGTTAGACCTACTAGAAAAAGGATAATTAAAATAAGAGTTATATAAGTCTTAAGGATAAGACTTAATAGAAGGGAGATATTATATTATAATCCTTATAGTTATATTATATAAAACCTATAAATTTCCCCTAATTAATTAATAACTTATACTTTCTCCTTATTTCTATTATAAGCTACTTAATAAGACTTATAATTAGACTTATAACTTATATATAAGTACTAACTTATTATAGCAAGTTATTATAAGTATATAAAATATATTTATTAGCACTTTTATAGATTCTAGCTTACTAGCTATTAATATAACTCCTTTATATTAATTAAGCCTAACCTGTATTAAATCTACTATTAAGGGATATAATACTTTAATAACGCTTAGTTTACGCCCTATGCAATCTGCTAATAATAAACCCAGCATGGCTTAGTTTAATATAGTTAGACCTAACCATTACAGCTAGCTAATAAATAGGTAAGGCTTTTTAATTAGTATATATATAGCTAGGTTTAAGCTATAATTAAAGTAGCTAATTATAATACTTTAACTTAATAAAGCTTTACTAGTTATAAAAGTAATAAATATTTAAATTATATTAAATTTAAAAATACTTAAATATACCTTTTAAGGCTAACTTATAAACTTAAAAAATAATAAAAAAATAAAATAAAAAAATACTTTTTTAACTTAACTAGGTACTTAAAGGCTTTTTTATATAATAAGTATTATAAAAATATAATTATAATAGTATTAATAGTTATAATTAAAAGTTAGGTTAAATAAATTTTTATATAATAAATAATAAAGGTATAGTTATAAAGGTTAATATAAGACCTTTTAGGTATATTAAAGGAAAAAGACTAAGGAACTAGTTATTAAGTTAATAAGGCTTTTTAGCTAGTTTATATATAGCTAGATTTAGGCTATAATTAAAGAAGCTAAATTAAAATAATAATTAAATATATTACTTTTTATTATATTATTAAAATATTTATATATATAATTTTTTAATATATTAAAGTATTATAACTTTTAAAATTTAAAAAGAGCTATAATATAAGTTATAAAATAACTATTTTATTTAATTATTAAAATATTATTAGCTTTATAAAAGTAGTTTAATACTTATAAGTAAGCTAAAATTATAGTTTTTTATTTATTAAGTTATATATTTAATTATTTTATTAATAAGTAATATCTTTAACTTATTATATTAATTATACTTTTAAATCTTTATAAATATACTTAATTAAGCTAAAAATAAAACTCTATTATATTAAGAAGTTAATATAATTTATATATTCTTAAAAACTTATAAGTAGCTTAAGGTTATATATTATATTTAATTTATTTTTAAACACTTTTAATAATTAATTAATAACTTACTATTAGTAAACTTATACCTTATTATAATTAATTATAACTTTATATAAGTTACTTAACCTATCCTATTAATTAGTCTATATTATTTTCTATTAACTCTAACAACTATTATTAGTAACATACTAACTATGCAGGTAGAGAGCATAATGCCCTATTTTGTTATTATGTGGTCTTAACTCTATTTTTACATAAGGGCCTGAAGTCTCTTTTACCGCTTAACCTTAAACTAGACGTCATTGGTGACATGCACATAGCCTGCAAAAGTAAAAGTACGATATAATGGTTCCCCATCGTGCATATACGAGATGGCGTCGACAACGCCGCAAGTCTTACCTTTTCCCCCGATCGTCGATTTTTCCCGCAGAATCGAAATGTTACTATAGCGTCGAAATTGGACAGTCACATAATTGACTGATTATATATTAGACCTGTGTTTATCATACTCCCGATACAAATTTCCATCTTGCTCTCGTCGAACCTATTCTCCCTTAGACATGGATCCATTGTGACTATATCCAACCTATGAACTACATTTTTATTTGATTGATATACCTCTTTGGCAGTACCTCCATGGCATCCTTGTGCCCGGGTTCACGGCATCACGTAGGAGCACAACTGGTTGGTCACTCCACATCATAAGAATCCATACATCTTGTCATGTCTGGTCTAACATGTGAATATAGGCCTGCGTGGAAGTTTCCGTCCCACTGCACGATTACGAGACGTGATATTGGTGGCTGCAGACCTTATGAGAACTACGAGTTTCAGTGTTCCCTGCAGGTATTTACGTGATGGCAGCGCTAGTTAAGACACCCTTAGATACACTACTGAGTTGGGCAGCTCAATGTTTAGCCTCGGATCAGTTAGACGGCTGTGAATTCGGCGCTATAAAGCTGGGCTGCCGCAGGTGCTTGCTTCCGACTCTTTTTCCTCAAGCAGTCCAAAGAAGGCCGTCTTTTCTAATATCGAGGTATATTCCCAATGGCACCTCGGATAGTTGTCCTCTGCGATGGCACTTGGTGTGGTCGCGAGACTAACACCAAAACCAACATCTATCGCCTGGCCCAGCTTTTTCAAGTCCCCATCGACAACCCCAATTCCACGGATACGTATTTTCGGCACGTCAATCCGGCTGATCCGGCTGACCGTCAGATCGTCGCACGGTATCGTCATGGTGTCGGCCTCGGCGCTGGCTTCCTAGACTACCTGTTTGACGGAGCGACGGCTTCTGACCTCAAAGAGGAAGTCATCTCGGCGTACCAATTCATCGTCGACCACTATACTCCAGACCATGAGATCTGGATGTTCGGTCTAAGTCGCGGTGCATACACCGTCCGCTCGGTTGCCGGGCTAATCAACAACTACGGCATTATCAATCGCTGGAGGTTGAACTTGAATGACGACGAGACTCATCAAATGTGTCAGGATGCGTACGTTCTGTACAAGAATCGCGATAGCAACAACAAGCCGCACGGGTCTGACTCCATCGAGTTTCGGCAGAGGAACTCCTGGCCATTGATCGGTGACCCTGTTCCTAATGGAGAGTCGGCCCCCCAACCACCGGTGAGGTTCATGGGCCTGTTTGATACCGTTGGATCGCTGGGAATTCCAACGTTTACAGGTGGTCTGGGACTGAATTACCTCCAATTCTACGACGATGTGGTATCTTCGGTGGTAATGAATGTCTGTCATTTAGTCTCGGTTCACGACCGTCTTTGGGCCTTTCAACCATGTCTGGCGAAGAGGGAAAACGGTGGCAAATTAGGCATCTATGAGGAGTGGCTTCCTGGTTGTCATTACGATCTGGGCCGGCAGGAATTCCGGTTTTGGAGAAGCGGAGGAGGTGTGCTTGAGAAATTGGTGAACACTGCCAGCTATATCCCCATTATTGGACAAGGGAGAACGGTCTATCCAAACCTGGTTCTGTCGGATTTTGCTCTATTGAAGATGCTTGAGCAGATCTGGAATAATGACACGGGCAACCTACTACTCCAGCAAGAGCCTTCTGATGTGTTGGTTGATCTTGATTCCCCTATCAGGCCAGAACAAGTGATTCCCCACATCCCGAGATCCCACTTGGGCAATGGCGATGTGTACGAAAACATCTTGAACTACGGCCCGTTCGGCAGTCTGTTTGGGAGCCTGTTGACTCGAAGTCTTGGGAAGCTGGCCATATGGAAAGTGCTTTTTGAGTTGCGCCAGAGAGTAATTCCGACAGACAACGCCACTGTCTATCGCTATGGCCAGGATGACATGAGCCTGCCGGGTGGGCAGAATCTAGATGGACTCGGTAACATTACCGGAGATGGGGGCAAAAGATATCCGTCCAGGACGGCGGAATCTTGGGCACGGCGTAGCGGCAAGCCATGGCCTTGAAATTCGCAGTCTTACAGTCCGCGGAGGGAAGGGTGGGCAAGTGGGTTAGTTTCTATAACATGCAAATGCCACCACGTCGACCCTCCGCGTAACCGAGAGTGGGTGGGTCATTGCAACGATAGTACATTTATTGTCTCTCGCTTGATGTTGACTTAAATGGAATTGAACATTCTATTTAGATTGGAACACGCACATAGTTAGGTGTCCTATGCAGAATTAAATTAAAGCTGTTATAGCATCTGGCGTTATTGCTAGGATAATGTATGTCTTATTATTAACCAGGCTATAATAAGACATAATTATAAAACTTAAAATTAAAAGTAAATATAAAAACTATAATATTTAAATTACTATTAAAAAAGTTAAAAGCTAAAAAAACAATTTATTTTTAATAATTATATAAAAAAGAAAAATATATTAATAATAAAAGGGTTAAAAGTTCTCCTTGTATAAATAGCCTATACATTTAAAATAGAAGTAAAGTATAATTAAACTCTAAGAAAGAACCCTAGCAATTCTTAAGTCCATTTTCAACTGGCCTAACCCTTACCGTGAAAAGCTCGTAACATACCCTTAGCAGCATGCTCTCCAAGTACATCGAGTGTACCCATTCCCATCATCTCGAGCACGCTAATATCAAACTGGAAAACAGGTTTCCACCACTGTCTCACTTCAATCGCCACCAGTGAGTCCATTCCAAGATCAGACAGCGAACAAGAAGTTTCGAGATCCTCCACTGGTTTAAGCAAGAAGCTAAACACCTTACCGATCTCTGCAGCGAGGAAGTGAGCCGAATCACCCTCGCTGAGAACAGAAGCATCCTTCTTGGCTTTTGTAATAAACGACTTGAGCTCATGATTTGTAGCTGAAACAGAAGTACCCGTGGCGTTTCCGTTGTTATGGAATACAGCCATACGGATATCTTGCTTCCACAAGGATCAGTTTGAGGAGTCGGTGAGTGAAACATTGGAGCGGAACCCAAGACAGAAATTGCTTGACTTCCTCGTCATGGCTGGACTAAAGCCGTCTAGAAGTTCCCTCTCAGATACTGTTCCATCTGAGCCACCAGAAGCCTTAAGCTTCTGCATGATACCTTGATGCTCGGCCATGTATCCGACCTCCTCCACGGCACCAATTTCGATGGCACATGCCGGTAGACCCAAACTAGCGCGGTGCTGGGAGAAGGCGTCGAGGAAGGTATTTGCGCCTGCGTAATTTGCCTGACCAGGCTGACGATCTTACCGAGATGCACGCCTTGTTGCATATACCTGAAGCCATCAAGGATATCCTGGGAGGTATACACTTTGATGGGTCGAATGGGGTAGATGTCGCGACTCTCGTACAAATCCACGACGCTTTTGAGCAATCTTAAAGCCAGGTCAGTCAGAATCCATGACCAAGGTTGATGTTTTGATGACTTACTCTTTTGCAATAGCTCCGCGCTGGAAACAAAGCTGGTCCAGGTCCACGCAAGAGTAGCTGCGGTTGTCTTCGAAGATGCCCATGTCGAGCTTGCCGATTTCAACCATCTTGCCGAATGGAGCGATGCACTTCCAAGTGGCGTGGAGAAGCTCGCCTGGTAGAGAATTGAGAGCTAAGTCAACTCCCTTTCCATCAGTCTTTTGCATCAACTGCTTCACGAACGAGTCGTTGCGAGAGTTGAAGATGCAGTTGCGATCCAAACCAAAAGTATTTTCAAGGTACTGGACTTTTTCCTCGCTGCTAACTGTTGCATATATAGTCGCACCCGCCATCTGAGCCAGCTGGATTGTGGAAATACCAACACCACCACAGGTACTGTCAACGAGTATAGACTGAGATGGTTAGATTAATCTCTGGGGTTGACGAGATGAGACTCACTTGTCCTTTCTTCAGGTTTCCAACGTTAAAGATGGAATAGTACGACGTAGCAAAAACACAGGGCATCGTTGCCGCATCATCAAAGCTGAGGTCGTCTGGGATCTTCTCACAAAGATTTTCAGAGACAACGACTTGGGTGGAAAACGCAGAATGAGAGATGAAAATAACCCGGTCTCCGGTATTGAGGCCCTTTACATTGGGACCAATGCGACCAACGATACCAGCATCTTCGAGGCCAAACCCGTTTGGACCTTCGACGATGCCCATGGCGTAAAGAACGTCCTGAATCAAGATTAGAAGACGGTAATCGGGTGGACGAAATATTGCATACCTTGAAGCTCAGGCCAGCGGCTTGCATGTTGATTTCAACTCGTCACCCTTGAGGACTGGTGCTTGGTAGCTAGCCCAGTGAAGATTATCCAATCTTCCTGGATTACTTGTTCTAAGGGCGATAAGTTCACCCTGACTTAGGACATCAAAGTTGGCCTGGGCCGAAAATGGATGAATACGCCCGACGTGAACAGTGTTGTCAACCACGGCATATTCATAGTCAGGCTTTAAAAGTATCGTCCTCACGGCGTAGCTGAAACCTTCCAAACGCGTCCACTATCCTCTCCGACGATGATTTGACGTCGTCAACTTCGCATGTGGCAAAATCCAGGAGTATCTCAGAACGGAGAGTTCTGGAGATACGGAGAATTTGACCATATCGTGGGTCCGAGCAATGAAGTTGTGATAGATGTGTGATCCAGAAAACGCCTGCATCCTTGAGATTTGTAGCCAATGTCTTGAAAGCCTCAAACCTGCCTTAATCTATATCCTCAAAGGATGGCTCCTCGTCATCAAGCACCGCGATGACGTCTTGCCCATCCGGAACTGAAGTATCCTAAAACACTGATCGTTGGATATGATATCCTCTTCTTTCAAGAGTGTGTGGGAGAGCGACTACACTGTTGGAATCGGAACCCGAGATAGTAAGAAGTATGACTCGCTTTTCCTGCAACTCATTGATAGCTGGCCTTGCGACGATCATAGCATTGAGTTGATTGGGTTCTTCTGAGTCAAGAACTGCTGCGTCTGGCGTACGGAATCCTGCAGCCTGCAGTTCTTGTGCCCAACGTTGAGTGCTGATCTATGGTTCATCAGGTCGACCATCATTCTCGCCAAACCACCAGCCTGCAAGAGTACCCTAGACATAGTTCACCTACTTTGATGTTGAGGATAGCTCGTGGACAAGGAATCTGCCATCATGACTAAGAAGCTGACGGAAATTTGTCAAACTCTCGTTAAGTGACTTTATGGCGTGGATCACATTTGTAGCCAGAATGAGGTCGTACTTGCGACCATCGAAGCCCTGTTCCGACAAGACTTTGCTGATGCCAAGTGTTGCGAATTCCATGTTTGGGAACTTCTTGAAGCGATTCTTGGCCCCGACAAAGAAGCCAGATGAGATATCGGTAAAGTTGTAGTTAGAGTTTATAGTAAAATATTAATTAAAGACTATTAAAAGACCTCTTAGCTAGAGGGTTAATAGCCTAAGTACTTAATAATTAAGTTTATAACTTATAACTAATTCTACCTTCTTTATTATTACCTTAGGATTTTTAATTATATTAAATTTACTAATAATAATAACTTTCCTATTATTTTTTAATATATTAAATTTATCCCCTGTTGATATTGATGGTGCACTGATGGTACAGCTAATTTGCTCATTTGGTCACGTGATCTGTCTCATGACTCATTTGATCCTCTTTTCGTCGCCGACGCCAAATGTCTTTGACATCAAGCAACTAAACTCACACAAAACTCAATACATTTCTTCCATTGTAGGAAGAAGGTTGGGGCCAGCTGATGAGCAGGGCTTTTCAGCTGGCATATGTGCAGCTAGGTTCAGGCTGCAATTAAGGCAGCTAACTATAATAATTTAACTTAATAAAGCTTTGCTGGCTATAGGGGTAATAAATATTTAAATTATATTAACTTCTAGAGATATTTATATATACTATTTAAGGCTAACTTATAAACTTAAAATAAAAAAAAAATATTAAATTTATAATAATATAAGCTTTATAACTTATATATATATCTTAATATAAATAAAAGTATAATTTAATATAATAAAAAAAATATATTATATATACCCTTAATTAGCATAGTAATATAGGCCTTAAAGTTTAAATAATTATATAGCTAGGCCATTTTATAAAGTAGATTTAATACTAGCTTAACATAAAATATAATTTAAATAATATTAAAAAAAAAGAACTTAATATTATAATAAGGGATATAAAAAGGCAAGAAGAGAGGTAGCTAATAAAGGGCTCTTAATAAGGCTAATAAGGTTAAGGAAGTTATTTATATTATTATAAAAACTAAATATAAAATAAAAGTATTATATTTAACTTAAAGTATTATTATTACCTTTATTAACTTATTATTAAAATTAATATATTATATATTTATAAATAATCTTTTTTATTATTAAGTTTATTTTACTTTTTATATTAATATAACTTAATTATAATATTTATAAAAGCCTTATAAATATTTAAAAAGCTAATAAAGTAAGGAAGTTAAGCTTTTAATTTAAT
>JACTAS010000264.1:0-15879 GCA_014884825.1 Fusarium sp. 190-020-2 | reverse complement strand
ATAAAATAATTTCTAAAACTTTTCTTTCTATAAAAACTATTTCTTTTTTATTTATTTCTTAATATTAAAGTTTCTTTTTCTTATAGGCTATTATTTATATAAGTATAACTACTATATTACTATATAGTAAATAATATTATACCTTAATTAATTACTTTTTATAGGCCACCCTTATTAACTAATAAATACTAAAACTAAAGTTTATAATAAGATTAAATAATTTAATATATAAATAATAGCTTTTTAATATAACTAAACTTACTATTATACTCCTAATATTAAATTTTATATTTATATATTATTTTAATTTATTTTCTATTATTATTAAGGTGTAAACTAGAGTTTATTAGTTACTAAGTAATATAGGGGATAGCTTATAGGTAAGTAGGCTAGCTAAGCTTATAGGTAGGCGCCTTATAATAGCAGTCTATTAGCAGTAAATATATTATAGTTAGATTAATAAATAAAATAAAATATATATTATTAGTGCCTTATGCCTTATTAACCTATATCTTCTATATAACTATAGAGAGTTATTTAGGTATAATTTATATAAGATACAAGCTAGTTAATATAACTTCTATTAAGATATATTAAAAGAGGCTTAACTTAAGCTTATATTAAAATAAGGCAATATTATAGCGCTATAATATTATTACCTGCTATTTTATAGATATTATTCTCTAATATAGCTTTAATTACTTTATTAACTAGCTTTAATTTAACCTTAATAAGATCTAGCTATCTATACTTATAGCTATATAACCTATTATTACCTTCTTTATATCTAACATCCCTAGATTTAGCCCTAAGTGGCTTATAGCTTTAAGCTTAGAAAGTGGCTAAGCCTTACTTTATTTAAGTACTTATTAAACTATAAGCCTTTCCTATACCTAATATTAAAGTATAAAGATATTAATCCTTATTTTTATTATTTTAAAAACTATAATTATAAACTAAAAGTAACTAGCCTCTATTATATATAATTCGGTTTTAAATACTTATTAAATAATACCTAATTATATCCCTTCTTTATAGTTATATTTATTATTATACTCTTTAAGATAATTATTACTATAATTATTATAACTACCTTAGCTCTTACTACTTCTCTAAAAGTATATAATATATTATTATCTTACTTTACTGCTTTAAATGCCTAGTAATACTATATTAGAAATAGCGCTATTATAACTACTTTAAGCCTTATTAAGATTTATAAAAGCACTAATAATAGCAATAAGGATTAAATAGCTCTTGTAATATTTACTTACCTTACTATTACTAGGAATAAATAATACTAGTTAAAATTCTATTTTCTTATTAATACTAGTCCTGCAAGAAGTAAGAAAATTAATATATTTAGCAGTAATAAGCTATCTCTAGGTCTTACTAGTAGTTAGAGCCCTAGAAACTAGTATAATAATTAAATTAGTTATTTCTTAGTTATTACTAGAGGAGCTGCTACTTAAGATGCTACTTACAGGCCCTTTTGTATTATTAAGACACCTTATAAGGCACTTAATATAGTAAAAGTATTTAAGCTAGTAAGAGTCTAGGACTTTAACTTAATTAACTAAAACCCTTTTTTAAAGTATAGGCCTTAAATTATCTATTAGCTAGTTTATTTTAGTATTTTAAATAGTTATTATAAATATATAGGTAATTAATATATATTATAATTTAATAAAATAGACTTTTTATTTAAGCTACTAATTAGGTATTTTAAACAGGCTATCCTTATTAGCTAAAGAATACTAATTCTAAAGCTTATAATTAGATTTAATAATAAATTATACCTATAATATTTAATTAAAAGGAAAAACATTTTATTATTTTCTTAAGGTTAAAATTTACTAATTTATAAGTTTTTATAGAAATTAAATTACTTATTATAGTTAAATAAGAATTTATTACTTACCTTAAATTTAGTCTATTAGTTGCCCTATATTATACTAATACTATTTTATTTCTTACTAAAAATAATTTATTAATTACTAAACAATGCAAGGCATAACTATTTAAGTAATACTTTTAAGTTATTAGCCCTTACTATTATTAATTTATATAGCATTAACCTGGCTTCTTATATAAGTAAGTAAAATATCTTTAATAAGCTACTTATTATAAACCTTACTTATTAATATATAATCTCTCCCCCCTACTAATTAATTATACTACCTGCTGCTATTATATACTATATTTTTATTTTATATACTTATATATTAAAGATCTAGTCTATTAGTATTATTTTTAAGTTATTATTTTTTAATACTTATATTATAAACTATTATATCTTTTTCTATATTATCTTATATATCCCCTTTACGTCTTTATAAGTTTTATCTTTATTTATAGTCCTTATCTTCTTAGCAATGTCCTCCTCCTGCTTATATTATAACTAGCATAATACTACTATATATACTACTTTAATTATGCCTAAATACTTTAATATATAATTAATTAGCTTTATCTAACTGCTATCTTTATTAATACCTATAATTACTAATGCACTAAGTATAATACTATTATAATAACTCTATTTAAACTAATAATTAAGCATACCGATTAACATATCTAAGCATAGCCGCTCTATCTTCTTATTAGTTAGCTTATTCTGCCTTGCCTGCCCTATAATAATAGCTTTAGCAGCTTCTACAAACTCATCCTATAAGTCACCCTGCCAGATAGTTAGCTTATATAGCAGTTAATCTTTATCTTACTAGCCATTTATATAATGCCAAATATATAGCATTGTTATCTAGTAGCCCTTATATTAAGTCTATAACTCATCCTTTAGTTAATTATTAAATAGCTTACTTAGCTTAATATATATCTCTTTCTGCTTAATCTAATATAGCGCAGCCAGTCTTACTATACTTAGTATTATTACTGCCTTAGTATAATTAGCTAATTAATTAAATATATTATATGTTACTTATAATACTGGCTTATCTTCTTAAAATAGGGCAGCTAGTAGTAATAAATCCTTCTTTACCTTAAACCTTTATAAGTAATCTGCCTAGCCTGTCCTTTCTAGCTATGTACTTAGCTCCTTCTTCTTATTAGTACCCTTAATCTTATCCTCTTTAATAGCATTAAACTTATTAACTTGTTTTTAATAAACTCTTATTAGTCTCTTTATAACATCCTCTCTTAGTTTATAATTAATAGCTATTTAAACCTCTAACTTATTATCTTTATATATTTAAAACTACTTACTTACCTAGCATTACCTAAAAAATTACTAATAATATATACCTTCTATTTATAAAGTCTCTTTAAGCTATTTTAGCTTCTTTTTTATATTTCCTTCCTTTTTCTAATTATTTTCCTAACTATACTCCTTATAATAATATACTTATATATTATACTTATTAAAAGCAAAATAATTATATATTATATAGCCTAGTATGCCCCCTCTTAGCAGTTCAAGATACAGAATTGCTTCATTTAATATATTTAAGAACTAGAAATTATATAGCTTGTCTTATTTATAGATAAGTCCTAGTATAGCATCTACTGCCTTAATAATCTCCGTAATCTAATTAGTTATAATTTTTATATATTTTTACTTTAAATGCCTTAAAATCTTATTAACTATATAATTAAGCTTATAAACCTTATATATAATAAATAGCAGCTTTAATATATAAATAAATAGTTTTATAATAATAATACTTATTCTCTTATATATATATTATATATATTATTTAATTAATATCCCCTTTATACTTTCTATAACTATATTACTATTTTAATAGCTAATAGCTAGAAGCTACTTTATTTTAGTAGTTATTACTTTTTATTAAATCTCTATATTTTCTTATATTAAACTACTTATAACCTTATATATTAAACCTTATTATAACTTTTATTAAATAGTAAATCTTATTATAATGCCTTATTATTTAATAATTAAATAGTAAAACGTTTTTAAAATTAAATTTATATACCTTCTTTTTATTTTCTTATAAATCTTTTCTTTTTTAGCCTTAAAAATATTAATAATATCTATAAATAATTTTTTTAATAATATCTACCCCTTATTTTTATTAGTATATTTATAGTTTTAGTAAGAATGTTTAACCCGGTCTAATAGATATTATTACTAGATTGTTATAAGAAGGCTTAAGGCATTAATATAGATAACTAATTAAATATAAGGGTAGTTAAACCTAAGACCTAGTACTAATATTACTATAATAATAGGCAAATCGGCTGCTATTAGCTATTGCTCTATAATCGCCATCTTTTCTTCTTTTATACCAGACTTGGCTATATAAGATAGATAGCTAAGTATATTAGCAAACTCTACTATAAGATCCTTTATTAGATAGTATATAATAACCCTATCTTACTTACTCTTAAATAGGTCTATTTAAGTCTAATAAGACTATATAAAATAAGCTACTTACTTATATAAATTACCTAACTTATATAATTACTAAATAATATATTAAATATTAAGATAATTTATTAACTCTTTAATAATATATAGTTATATAAGCTTATTATATTTAAAGAAAAGCTTTTAATAAATTAATAATAATATTATTATTAGCTAGATAGTTTATATATAAATTTGCTATATATACTATACTAACTATAATATACTTTATTAATAATAGCTTACTATAATAATAAGATAGTATTTATTAATTATATTTTAATTTAAATATTATTTATAAAATAGTTAATTAATATATTTTAAAAATACTTTTATATAAGCTGCCTTAGCTAATATAATAATAATAAGGGCTAATTTCTTTAAGCCTAAATACTAGATATAATACTTTAATATAACTTTATTAAAGCGCCTAAGTATATTATTATATAAGGCTATAATAAGAAGGATTAAAATAGTTATTTTAGCTCCTATTAAGGTAGCTCTAATTATAAATATTAATATCTTTCTTAAACCTATTATAAAAATAATAATAACTTACTTAAGTATATATAAACTTATAGTTACTAATATAGTATCTTGCTAACTAAGGTAATATAATTATAGCTCTAGGTTATTATATAACCTATAGGCAGCTATAATAATTCTATCTTCTTTAATAGCTAGCCTTATATAAAACTATACCTTTTTATAAGTATTAAATAGCCCTTATACTTATATATTTAATATAATAGGCAGCTACTTACCTTAAAGTACTTAATTAATTTAAAATAAAGACTACTAGCTTTAAAATACTTAATAGGTATAATAAAGTAAGCTTATTATAATTAAAGTTATACTGCTGATATAGCTATAATTAAATATTTAAAAAGTATAATTACTTATCTTAATAAGATATATAAGATTTGCTTTATCTTTAACTTTTTTAAATATTATAATCTTACTTATATTAAAATTAGCCTATTTCTTAATATTAAACTTCTCCTTTATAATAAAAGTAATAACTTAGCACTACTATACTACCTAAAACTAAGATACCTCTACCTATATATATATTCTCTAGAGGCAGGATAAGACTATACTATCTCTCTAAACCTTATTACTAAGCTTTAACTATAAGTATAATAAAAGTAAAGCCCTTAACTTGCTTTAATATAGAAAGGCCTAATATAAAGGTAATATAAATATAAGATATATTAAGCAAAGGTTTCTAATAGCTAAGGATAAGAATTTAATATTATCCTTCTCCTCCTTAGTTTATTCCTAGCTTTTATTATATTATATATATATTATAATTATATTCTCTTATAAAAATACTAATTAATAATAGGTACCTATATTAATATATATAATAAAAAGTAATTCTAAAAAGCATAATAAAGGGCCTAAAGAAACTAAGATAAGTATTAATATCTTCTTAAAGAACTCTTAAATATATACCTTATAAATAGCTATTACCTTAAGGCAGAGGCAAACCTTATTATTTAAATCTAGCTATATAAATACTTACTATAAATCTGCCCTCCCTTTAATTTATTAAAGTAAGGCATTATATATCCCTATTAGTATCTTATAATTCCTCTTATTTATTAACTATAAAGTGCTATAGTTATTTATATCTAGATTATTATATAGCCTTTATGCCTTAATTAAAGTAATATCCCTTATTCTAAATAAAAGCTTATTATATAGAAATAAGTATGCCTAGCAAAACTTAGACTTAATTAGCTATATTACCTATTTTATATATAGTTTTATTTCTATATAATTAACTATTTCCCTATTAAGGAACTAGCAGGCTTAATACTTAGTAAAACTAATATAGGAGGCTATAAAGAGATATAGCCTTTATTATAATATATATCTAAAAGGCATCTTTACTATTTACTAAAAGTACTTCTTATATATTTAATTTAATAAATTAGGAATTCTATCTTTATTATCTTACTTCTAGAAGTATATAAAGTTAAATAAAATAAGCTAGGAAGTCTAGGTAAATATAAATAGATTGCTATTAAAGTTCTTTAATTTATACTATATATACTGCTTATATTACTTATTATCTATTTAGTATATTAAAGCCTTTATCTAGCTAAGTATAATATAAAGGCTTAAAATAGTAAACTAAAATAGCCTGCTTTTAATAATCTAGTAAATAAGTAAGATATAAAATTTATAAATAGTATACTTTAGCTTAACATCGCGCTTATTATAGTCCTTATTAACTATATTTTCTTTCTTATTTTAACTTAATATCCCCCTCCCCTTTATTACTTTATTATACCTTTATAATATATTAATAATATTCTTTATAGCTTATTATTATAAAGGGGTTATTTTAATTATATCTTATAGTATTATATAGTTTTTACCCTCTCTTATAAAATAACTATCCTTATAATATATTACTTAATAATAATAAATTAAGAGCTATTTTATAATTTAAAAATAAAAAGTAAGGGATAACTTATTCTTAAAGTTATAGAATTTACTAGCTTTTATACTACTTATATAACTATTATTATTATAGAAATTACTTAGCCTTTTTATATACTACTATATTATCTTATAATTAGGTAATTTATTACTATATAACTTATATATATCTCTAAGTATACTTTTAGCTATAATAAGAATATACCTAAGATTTATATTTATACTACCTATACTACCTTCTTCTTCTACTTCCTTATTATTACTATTATTATTATTACTATTACTGCTATTATTATTATCTATACTTTATAATAATATATATAATAATATAATTTCTATATTATAAAGACCCTATAAGTATATAAGAAACCTAATATAAAGAAGCCAGGGCACCTAATTAGCCTATAATACCTTAATATCTTATATAATCTTAGCCTCCTTATTTAGGTTATATAAGGCCTAAATAATATTAGCCTTTAGGTCTTTAAATAGTTCTTCCTCCTCCTATAATATAAATGCCATAGCTAGGCCTAACCCTACTAGCACTCCTCTTATTATTAGCAGAGATAAGTCTTCTTTAACTAAAAAATAATTAATAAGGCCCTTAGTTATAAAGTATATCTAAAGCTTATATGCCTTTTAGAGAGGTATAATATTTATATACTTTAAGGCCTTTCTCTTATAAACTAATATATAATTATATATCTTCTTAGCCTGCTATATATAATAGTTATATTAAACTTTTATATAGGTATAAATATAGCCTTTATATATAATAAGGCCCTTTATAAGCTAGTAAGGCCTCCTTTTATTAGCCCTCTATTATATTACAATCCTAAGCAGTTACGTTATGTATGCCCTATATTTTCTTTTTAATTACAAACAGTTACTACGCACTAAGGGATTCTATAAGTAACTGCCAAGACCTAGTCACTAAGCCTTAACCAGAAATACTAGTAATCCTTAGGAATTACTAGTAACCTTAAGAATTACTTAATAACTATCTTACCTAATAGTAACTATACTTTAGTATATAAATAATATTTATTAGTACTTTTATAGACTTAGCTTATTAGCTATTAATTATAATATCTTTATATTAATAAGCCTAATATATATTACTTAATTATTAAGAGATATAATACTTTATAATGCTTAGCACTATGCCTTATGCAATTTGCAAATATAAAAACCTAATATAAACTAGTTTACCTATTTAGAAAAACTAACTGTTATATATTAATAGCTCTTATTTAGACTATACTGCATAATGCTAAGTAATACTAACGTAATAGCACCTGCTACTCTAATCTAGCTATTTAACTTAGGATATGCCCTGCACTACCTGGAGTAAGAGATATCCCCTAACCTGGCAGATATTCTTATAGAAACAGATAATAAAAACAAAGAAGATATTACCCCTGCTTATCTAAGCACTTATAAAGGGGAAGTTATAAAACTTAAATGCAGACTTAAATAGCTTAGCTAGTAATATAATAACCTCCTAAAGAATGCTAAGAATAACTCTAATATGGCTAAGAATAAAATTAAAAATCTAAAGAAGAAGGTAGCTAACCTTACTAAGATTATAGAAGTACTTAAGAAAGAAGTAGAAAATAGTTAGAAACTCTATAAGGAGTATCTTAAATATATTATAGCCCTTATAGTAACTAGAAAGGACCCTAGAGAAATCCTTTAACCCTGCTAGCCTAAACTATTTAATAGTAATGCTAATAAACTTTAAGGATTCCTTACTAGCCTCTAGAGCTACTAGATATATTACCCTATTTAGTTTACTATTAATAAACTAAGAGTTTAATATAATATAGGATTCCTTAAAGATAAAGCGCTATAACTAATAAAACCTATTATCTAAGACTATATTAGTAAATTATATAAAGAATAATAAGAAATAATAAAATATATTTATAAAAAATATAAGAACTTTAAATTAGAACTTAGAAATGCTTTTAAAGTAATAAATAAAAAACATATTGCAAAAATAAAAGAATAATAACTTAAATAGAGAGGATTTACTATAGACTATCTTGCTAAATACTGCTATTAAGTAGCTAAACTAAACTAGGGTAAAGAAGCTTATATAGTGCAGGTATATTTAAGACTAAAGTTAGAAGTTAAGGATATAATAGTAAATATTAAACCTAAACTAAAAAACCTAAATAAACTAGTAAATATCGCTATAAAAATTAATAACTAATAATATAAGCAATACCAAGAAAAGCAAGCTAAAAGACATAAAGGAATATATAACCCTTAATAAAACACTAATAGATAATAAAATGCCAATTAAGGAAGAAGGAGATATATTAACATATAATACAGAACTAAACCAGGACCTATAATACTTAAAGTAATATAATATAATAATAATAAAAGACCTTATAATATATTTAAGGTTAAATACTATAACTATAATTAGTTTAGATATATTGCTAACAAATATCCTTAATTAAGAAGGCCTAAAAACCCTAATTAAGGTAAGTAGATATTAGCAGTAATTAATAAATAAAAACCCTAAACTGCTATATAAACCTAAGTACTAGGGATAACATAAAGCCTATATAACATAATAGCGCTATATAAAGATACTATACTAAAACATAGATAGTATCTATACCTAAATAGCTTAATCTGTAAACTATAAGAAAAGTTTCTAATAGAAGAAGACGCTAAAGCAGGAAATATACCCTAAATCCTAATACTATATAAAATAAAGGTAATTAAATATTAAAGGAAATAGCAGGAAAACCTAGAAAACTAATAGTAGGAAAAGGAAAAAGACTATACTTACTATCTTAAAAGAAAGGAAGAAAAGAAATATAAAAAGATAGAATAAACCAAGACCCTTAAGATAATAAAGGAAGAGAGACCCTTAAAATAGGAAATTAAAGGATACCTAAAAGACCTATAGGAAACGGGAACTACCTCTAATATAGGAAAATAACCTAAAGTATCTAAGATAATTAATACTATCCTAATCTAAACAACTATCTAAGAAAAAAAAGAAATAATAAAAAAGGAATATAAAGCAGGAGATAAGGTCTATATATACTATTAGCAATACTCCTAAAGCATAGGATATAGAGGAGGAGCAGCTTAGAATACTGCATAATACGTCTATAAGGAAGATAAATAAATTAAAAACAAATAAAAACAATCCTATAAACCACTATTTAATAAAAACAATAATAGGATATATACCTTAATAAAAGACAGGTACCTACAAGAAGCCAGGGAGCACGGCAATATTAATAAGCTTAAGAGCTTATATATTCAGGCTTACTATATAGCAGATGCTATAAATCCATACTATAAGGAGCTAAAATTCAATACTAAGGATATTATAAAAACATTCCTAACTTACCTAGGATATAATAAATTATTATAGCTACTATGCAAATACTATTAATATAAGGAATATAAATAGAATAAGGAAGATAATAATTACTTCCTTATTATAATTCCTGGCATACCTAATAATAATCCTTACTAGAAAATAAAAATAAAAGGATATCTAATATATTACTAATATGAAAATCTTAGAGTAGTAAAACTATAATTTTACATACTATACTACTAGAAGATCTAGAAAAACAGGAACTTCTATTAGGAAGCCTTATAGATAATAAGAATAATTAAAAAAGCAGAAAAGAAATTTAAAAATCTAGCCCTAGAAAACCATAAAAAAGAAAAAGGCAAGAAAAGATTTAAACTTATTAACTTAGGGGAATATAAAAAAGGAAAAGAAAGGGAATTTATCTAAGAAGTATATATATAACTAAAGGAGAACCTCTAAAATAAAAATAATAAATCCAAGACTATAAAAGAAAAACACTTCTTTAAACTTATTAACTATAAGGAAGGATCTAATTAGGTTATAATTAATAATAAATAATCCAGATAAGGAATTTCGCTAGATAAATAAAACACAAAACTAGAAAAACACTTCTAATAGTAACTATATAATAAAGAATTTATAAATAACTTTAAGGATAAGGAAGAGTTAATATACTATAAGTACTATTAGAGGTATTTTAAGAGAAGTTAAATTAAAGAATCCTTAGATAATAAGGATAATAAAGAGTATATTAAAGATTACTATAAAGGAGTTAACTATAATAATAAAGAATGCAAGTTACTTTACTAAATAAATTTAGGAAAAGTAATACGCCTTCTGTAATAACAGAGCTATAAAAGAGTAATAGATAAAAATAAAAAAGACTTAAACTAATAAGTGCTTTAGGAGCTATATAAAATAGTAAACCTAATTGCCTAATATTATAAGCTTAGATTAAGGGAAGATAGCTAAATACATAAATTAATAGTAAAGTAAAGAAAAACTTTATTAATTTAAAAATAATTATAGAGTTAGGAATATTATAGAGGAAGAAATAACTGCCATACTGACTTATTAATATAAAAGGGCAACTCTTTAATTATAATAATAATATAATAGATTAAAAGATTAATTACCTTAAGGTCTTTATTAAAGGAAAGAATTAAGGAATAAGTTTTAATATTATTCCTTTAGGAGAGGAGATAGATATCCTACTTAAAATAAACTGGCTTAAATAATAAAATCTATATATTAACTAGAGGACCGGCTAAGTTATATTTCCCAGTAACCCCAATAGTAATAGTAAAATAATTATAAGGAGTAATAAGAGATCTCAATCTATAACTAAGAGGATAAGTATAAACTGGCATAAAGCAAAGACTTTACTACCTCTAAAAGGAGTATAATATAAGTATAAAATAGGCTAAAGATAAAAATCAGAAATCCTAGGCATCTTTAAATAATAAGATCTATAAAAGGATAAAACTATAATATTAAGCCAGGACTAACTTAAGAATATTTTAAAAGAATACTAGATATATAATAAACTATTTAAAGAAGAACTAGAAAGAGGAGTCCCTAAATATAGTAAATAGGATTATAAAATTAATCTTATAGATAAAAGATTACTATTCTAAAAGCTATACTTACTTAACTAGAGAGAACTATAAGTTTAGTAAGAATATATTAATAAGATATTAAGGAAAGGTTATATTAGAGAATTAAGTTTATTAGTAGTATTAGTAATGTTCTTTATATTAAAAAAAAACAGAAAGGATTAACTAGTTATAAATTATTAACTAGTTAATATATATATTACTAAAGATTAAACCCTACTTTTACTTATAATAAAACCTAAGGATTAATTATAAGGCAAAAAGATCTTTATAGCTCTAGACCTTAAGGGAGTATATAACCTTATTTATATTAAGGAAAAAGATAAATAAAAGATAGTATTTAAAACCAGATTTAGACTATTTAAATACCTAGTAATGCCCTTCAGTCTTATTAATATACCTATAACATTCTAGCAGATAATTAACAGCATACTTTAACAATACCTTAATATCTTTATAGTATACTACCTTAATAATATCCTAATCTTCTTAAATAGTAAAAAAGAACATAAAAAACATATCTATAAGGTCTTAAAAGTATTATAAGATGCCAAGCTATTAGTTAAACTAGAAAAGAGATACTTTTATATTATAGAAATAGACTTTTTAAAACATACCATTATACCTAGAGAAATCTAAATAGAGAAAAAGAAAATCTTAGTAATAGTAAAATAAAAGGTATTTATTAATATTAAAGAAATACAAGCCTTCTTAGGCTTTATTAACTATTACTAAAGATTTATTAAGGGATTTAGTAAAATTGCAATCTTATTAATAGAACTAACTAAAAAGGGAAAAACCTTTAACTAAAATAATAAGGCTTAAAAAGCATTTAAGTAACTTAAAGAAGCAATCCTTAGCAAACCAGTCCTAGTAATATTTAATCCTAAAAAAGAAATTAAATTAAAAATAGATATATTAGACTTTATATTAAGAAGATAAATTAGTTAGAAAGATAAGGAAGGAAAGCTATATTTTATTACTTTTTATTTATATAAACTATATAGAGTAGAGCTTAATTACCTAATTTATAATAAAGAATTTCTAGTAATAGTTAACTATTTTAGAGAATTTAAATACTACCTAATAGGAAGTAAGTATAAGGTTAAGGTTTATACTAACTACTAGAATATTTTATATTTTATTATAACCTATAAACTTAATAAATAATAACTATACTATATAGAATTCTTATATAAATTTAATTTTATAATTATTTATTATAAAAGATTTAAAAACAGTAAAGTAAATATAATTAGTTAATAACTAGACTATAATATTAGTACTATTAAGGCAAAAAAGTAAATACTAAAAAAGAATAATAAGGGAGAATATTAATTTACTTAGAAAATAATAACCCTAAAATAGATATAAGTAAAAGTAACTAAAGAGATCTTAGGAAAACTATAAGAATTTATTTAAGAATTCTATATATACCCATTATATAGACATTAAGGAGTTACTAAAACCTTAAAATAATTATTATAATAAGGCTATAAGATAATATAAAAGGTAGTAGAAAGAGTTATTAAATAATATAATATTTATACTAGAATAAAAGCATAATAATATAAACCTTATAAAATACTATAACTAATAGAAGTTATAGAGTAACTATAAAGCTTAATTATAATAAACTTTATAACTAAATTACTATTATTAGAAGATCCTTTAACTAGAATTTACTATAATAGTATTATAATTATTATAGATAGACTTATAAAATTCTCGATTTACTTACCTTATAAAGAGATAATAAATACAGGAGTTATAGCCTATATCTTCTATAATAAGGTAGTAAAGGAACAAGGACTACTAAGAGAAATCCTATTAAATAGAGGATTAATATTTGCCTCTAAATTCTAGTAATTACTTATAGCACTTATAGGAGTTAATTACTAACTTATAATAGCCTTTAGACTGCAGGCAGATAGCCAGATAGAAAGAATAAACTAAATACTAAAATAGTACCTTTAGTATTATATTAACTATAAATAAGATAACTAACTTAAGAAGCTACTAAGCGCTTAGCTAGTATATAACACCGCCTATAATAAAAGTATAAAACTTATACTATTTAACGCAAATATCGGATTTATACCTAATGCATACTATAATGCTTAGAAACCTAAGAATATAAACCTAGCAGCAATTATTACAAGTAATAAGCTAAGAGAAATATATAACAAACTTAAGACTAAGCTGGAATTTGTTAGAAAAAGGATATAAAGATACTATAACCCTAAAAGGTTAAAGGGACTAACCTTTAAGGAGGGAGATATAGTCTACTTATCTATTAAAAACATTAAAACAGATTAACTAAGCTATAAACTAGACTATAAGTACTTAAGACTAGTTAAAATTAAATAAAAAATAAGAGAAAATTAATATAAACTAGATTTACCTCTAAATATTAGATATTACCTAATGTATTACATTTCGATATTAGAGTTAGCCGCAAATATAATATATATAAAGACCGGTAATAAACTATAATAAATTATAGGACTAAAGGTATATAAAGTAGAGGAAATTAAAGATATATAAAGAATTAATAGATAAAAGATATATCTAATTAAATAGAAAAACTACCTAAAAAGCAAAAACATATAGGAACTAATAAAATACCTAGTTAATACCTAATAACTCCTAAAGAACTTCTATTAAAAACTAAAGATAGATCTAAAATAGCAGACTAATTAATAAGATCTACTATACCAGCCTTAATTAATTCTACTATAATAGCAAATTTAGGAAAAGCAATCAGATTCTCTGCCTTTTCATACTTACTTATTATCTTAATATCCCGTTTAAGAGCCTTTAGACCCTTAAATTAAATAAGATACTTCTGATAATAAAGATGCATTAATTTTAATAAACGCTTATTTAATTAATACTGCAATTAGATAAGCTCTTCTTTAGTAGCTTCCTTATTAGCTTTAATATGGTTTTTCTCTTAAACCAAGCAATCTACTACCTAGAGATTAGCAAATACTATATATAAGAAAAAAAAAAAAAAAACACATAACTAACCTTTAGTTAAAGTTATACCCTTTTTATTATAAGTATAACCCTAATAAGTATACTTAAAATAGTTCTTCTACCTATCCTTTATTATATATTTAATATAATATTTAATATATAAAGAGTAAGGTATAATTTTATAACTAGTAGAGGCAATAAGTTTTATATAGGCAAGATAACGCTAAGTTTCTAGAAATAACATAGTTAGTATAAGAATAATTACAGAGTTAAGTTTTACATACTAGGGAGGAACTAATACTATAATAGATAAGTAAGGTCTTAAGGGTAAGACTAGGAGAGGGGAGAGATTGTATTATAATCCTAAGCAGTTATATTATATATGCCTTATATTTTCTTTCTAATTATAAACAGTTACTACGTATTAAGGGATTCTATAAGTAACTGCCAAGACCTAGTTACTAAGCCTTAACTAGAAATACTAGTAATCCTTAAGAATTACTAGTAACCCTAAGAATTACTTAGTAACTATCCTACCTAATAATAACTATACTTTAGTATATAAATAATATTTATTAGCATTTTTATAGACTTAGCTTACTAGCTATTAATTATAATATCTTTATATTAATAAGCCTAATATATATTACTTAATTATTAAGAGATATAATACTTTGCAACGCTTAGCACTATGCCTTATGCAATCTGTAAATATAAAAACCTAATACGGACTAGTTTACCTATTTAGAAAAACTAACTATTATATATTACTATAATGCCTTAACTAGGTATAATTTATAACTTAAAAACTACTTAACTATTAGTTATAATTTATTATATTTTATTTAATATAGCTTAGCCTGTAAATAACCCCTGTAGCTTATTATCTTTAGAACTAGATATATCTTATAATATTAATATATAGTAAATATATATTTAATTTAATACTACTTATTTAATATATTAAAGCCTATTTTATTTTAAAATATTAAGTTTTATCTTTAGTAAAAGAAAATATTTAGATATAATATATCTAAAATATCCCTAATTCTTTTATAATTATTAATAAAATCCCTAAT